>JAIPRL010000679.1:61070-119395 GCA_025469235.1 Pemphigus obesinymphae
TTATCATTTATTTTGATAAGTATTTTTCGTGATAAGATAATACGTTAATCCATAATTGTATTATTTATATACAATTTTGTAAAATTTAAATAAAATTGATAATGCATTGCTGCTTTTGTTATTGCACCCGTGTAGTGTGATACAGTCTACACTAGTGTAGTGTAAACAAATACAATAGATGGAAAACTCTATAAGATACTAGTCTAGTGATTATAATAATATCAATTTACGAGTAATGTAACTTTTGCTCATAGATGGCGAAAGTTTTGCTAGATTTTCCTACGCCCGCCATTAAGAAACATTTTGGTTCCGCTGATATAGGTATCTTTCGATACCAGTCCATAGTATCTTAGTCCGTGGTCTATGATAAATCGAACCAAAGTGTATAGATAGATATTATATAAAGGTTTGTAATATCGGTTCGATAACCCTAAACGAAGGAACAACAAACGCCTATATTATATTCACTGAAAATCTAGGAAGTAAAATATTCTGTCGGTTTATTGATGAAAAAATATTACAACAAACCCAGGGTAAAGCGATTTTCGTTCATATATAATATTATGTACCTACGAAAGACATCGCGTATATAATGTTATTATCGTGTCAACGGTTGAAGCTCAAAGTGTCAAACTGCCAACCTCCGGGTAAGAATAAAAAAAAAATCTTATTGTAATGAAATACGTACCTATATAGGTGACATAATGTCGATTATATAGTGAATATTAGGTGTATTGAATATGTTCGTGTGTACCATATATTATAATATTATGTATATATACCTAATAACCGGCAAATTCGGTCCATTGTGTACGTTCGATACAAGCGTCATCGAAGGACCCCCGAGAACCCAATTAGAAAACAATGTTACACCCTCTTATTATACATATTATAATATTATTATATGTAAAGTATATTATATATTATAGGAAAGAAAATCTGAAAAATGTCAGTGTATATATACGAATTTTGAACGCATTAAAAAAAAAAAAAAAAAAAAAAAACTGTTACAAATATCCATCGTTTATTCTTGTTTCTTTTATATTCAATCATACACACACGACGTATACCATATCATATGCAATGTCAAGGTCGCGTCGGCAGTAGTCTGTCAGTCATGCTTATCCGTCCGGCTAAATAATTGTCGGTTATCGGTTATTATAATATAGAATACCTACTCATAATATAGTGTAAGATTTTGAATGACCACGCCAACAGCGATATGGCCGAATATAATCTATGGAATAACCGCAAATCGTGAAGTTACTTGGGAAATCGCGCGGGA
Organism: Pemphigus obesinymphae; assembly: GCA_025469235.1. NCBI lineage: Eukaryota > Metazoa > Arthropoda > Insecta > Hemiptera > Aphididae > Pemphigus > Pemphigus obesinymphae. The sequence goes on from JAIPRL010000679.1 coordinate 62,356, forward strand.
CGTGATCGGTTTCGTAAACGCGATTTGTGCAGCCCCCGACGACCTTCTTCGCGGCGTATACGTTACAGCTCTCGAGCGCGATTTTATTTTCCTTTTGGTCACACACCACCGCCGCAAACGCGTTAACGCTGCGGACAACCTTTTTAATAACAGTACGATAAAACAACACCGCAGCGGTACATATTTTCAGATTTTCAATTATCACAGATACGACGTGTGTTCGAGACCATATTATTTATATCATCATAATATTTATTGTATTCAATAAAATATAATATCGTGTCCTCCAATCCGTCCATAAACGCCAAATTAACGAGTATACGATATTGCATAAAATTATATAGTAATGACATATTTTTTTTTTTTTTTTTAATAATATGTTCCTAATATGTGCATTCTGTAATATATCTCATGTAGTAGCCGCGGTATATAACATTATCATTATCAGCATACTTTTATGTACGAAAAATTAAATTTCATAAGATATCACGCCAATATCGTTATTTGTCGTTAAAAATATAACGTATAAGAGAGATACTTATATTTCTCACTTATTTTTAATAATAACGTTCTGACTGTATTATACACACACGTATTCGTATTCCGTAGGTATATAATAATATAAGTATATCTTGAAAAAAACTTAACCTCGTTTCCATTAATATTATTTATTGCGAAAAAAAAAATAACGCCGAGAACATTACAATATTATATACTAGGTAGGTACTACATATATGTATATCTAATTTTTGTATTTTTATAAATGTTTTAATTACGTATGTATTTTTCAACCGGTTTTAGCAAAATTATGACATCTTCAGGGAAAAATCCGATAGTCAAATTTAATAGGTAATGTATGGCTGATTGGTATATAATATGAATAATGAAATTATTAAAATATAAATAAACGATCATAGCTGGACTAAACGTTACGTTATCTCTATAATAGATACATTAATATGCTAAATATAGATAATTCATAAAAAATAAAACGTATTATTATACCTATCTGTAACAGGATAAAGTCTATAAAATAATAATTATGATTCATCTATAAAATGTACTTATTTTACTACTTATATAGCCTTGAAATCTAAATCGTGTATTTTTTGCAATGCTGCAGGACATTGACGAATGAAAAATTATATTAAAGTTAATTTTTTAATTAAGTTGCATGACGAATTACTTTTTTTTGCATAAATATTAACTATTAACATGTTTTTTTTTTCTGAAACAACAATAGTTATTTTTCAGTTACGTATAATTTTTTTTCTAAAATGTAAATATTATATTACATAACTAATAAAATTTCAAAAAAAAAAAAACATTTTTTTGCCTAAATGATTACACAACGTAATAATATTCCAATTTACAAGCAATGTGAAAATTATGAAAATAATATTATAAAGTAAATACACACTTAGAATATTATTTCTATTACCTATTTATAATTTAAGAAATTAGATTTTCAGTAATACATTTATTTTTATTAAAATAAATATCTGAAACAAAAATAAGTTAGTAAATATATTATTTTATTGAGAATTTTTTTTTTTTTAGACTTTCATAGCAATTGTGCGTCCAAAATAGTGTTTATTAATTATATTTAGTTACTTGCAATATGTAATTTATTATAAGTATATAGAGACTGTACATCGATAAAAATTGAACATATCCATGTGAACCATATACGTTGTTATAAAACAATAGGCAGAATTATATTGAAAAATTCCAATGACAGTTGTAATTTTTACACACAAAACAATTATTTTTTTCTAATTCCAAAAATAACTATATATAGTAAATTATACATGGGGTATATATTATACACTATATATGTATGTATATATGTACAGTATTGTAAAATTGTATAAATAAATATAATTAATTATAATATTATAATATATACTTACTGTACTTTAACTTATTATTAAAATGTAATTTTCAATATGTCGTTCTATATATCTAGAATACATCCATAATATACGACTACCTATGTACTTACACCAATATTATCGGGGTCTTTACACCGTACAATTCTAAAGAATATTATGCAGGCAATTTTTTATTTTATTTTTCTATACGATTTTGTGCTTATGTGTACGTGCACTCGGTAATCTGTTTTGCAACAACGAGAAAAAAATATATTTTTTAATAAAATAGACGATTCTAATTCCATCAGTACGTCCCAACAAATGAGTCAATTTTAATTTTGAAAAAATTAAAAATTAAAAAAAATATAAAATATATAAAGCCTTCCATATCATATTATATTAAATAAATAATTTTCGAGATTATAGTATACAAAAATGGTGACTTTAAATAATAATATGTGATATGATATGGTTATTGATCCAGGTCCTAAATACATTTTCCATTAAATTAAGAGTTAAAAAACATATTGATAAAATATTACTTTCTAGTGATACACAATAAAATAAATACCTACAGGCTACGAAATTGTATAGTATAAATGAACAGGTTAATATTAATTTTATAAAATGTTATTATTATTTGCGAAAATTATAATCTAGTTATTATCAAATTGATAAAATAAATGATATCAATGTATCATAAAGACACGGTTGAAATATACTAGGTTATTGCAGATATACCCCCACTCCGACGTTTTTTCACGTATAGAAAATAAAATGGCAGCTTAAGGGGACATTGTATATGTAAAACATAGAGCAGTATGGATATGTTTTATATGAGTTTACCCTTACGCCACCATTTTATTTATATTTGATAACGATTTAGACTATTTGCAATAACCTGGTATATTTCAACCATGGCATAAAAGGTTCATTATATAAATTCTAAGTTTTGAAGGATAAATAAAATGTATTTAATCTTAATATTATGGATAATTTTTTCGTCTAATATTGTCAAAAAAAGGATTTACAATAATATTATTCAATGGTAGTAAGAACCTATACTCGTATTAATAGTAATATTTGTGTTTTCTAAAATTATAAGGTTAAACACGATTTATATTAAAATGAGTAAAATTAATTTAGGTAACTCTTATGACTAGAGAATAATAACCCATTACTTAGAGTTCGACAGGGAAGTCATTCCCTATTCTATTTACTTTTTATAACATATATTAAATATCATAGTTAATACTAGAAATTAAAATGATATTTTAATATTTAAACATAGTTTTGCATATATTTAGAACAAATTTTCAAATTTTAGTGCATATGTCTGATTTTTTAGGCAAATTTTGTTTTTTTTTTTAATGCATATTTCTGGCATGTAAAAACATTTTTTTAGTATATATAAATTCATAAATGTATTTAAAATATTGTCTATTTCTGTCAAATTTTTAAAGTATTGCTTAATAAAAATCAAGACTGAGCCAAGTTATTCAATTTTTTTTTAATTCGTAAATTTCAAGTTAATGTATGTAAGTATAAAACTTAACTGATTAAAACTTTATAATTGAGTTTAATATATTTTTTTTTTTAATTAATAATGTATCATTTTAATAAGTTTTAATAAGTAAATATTTAATTTGACGGGAATAAAAATAATAATTTACTAAAAAATAACTCGTAATGATTAAAAGTATTAACTTTTAAAAAAAAAAAAAAAAAAAAAAAAAAAAACGTAAAACGTAACGACAGTTGATTTTTTTTTCAGTTAATGTTTTCTCCGATTAATTTACTCGAATTTTTTTTTTCACTTTAATAACGTTTTACCGAAATCAAGAATAACTTTTTAGTTTTTATTTCGAATTTAACTATATATATAGTACGAATACTTAAACTATACACGATACTTTCGGTCCATATTTGCCCGCCCAACCTTGCAAACTTAACTTACTAACAGAATAGTGCACTTACCGCTCTTATTTGCGTTCCTTCGTTGACGTTTGTCTCGAAATCCCATTGCGCCTGCACGTTTAGGTTGCACTGTTGCGAGCCGGCCACGTCGAGCTGCTGGAGCAGTTGCCTGATATTACTGTTGGACAACGTCAACGGTCCGTGTTGCAAGGATGACGGCGGCAGGGACGACGGTTGAGGATCGGCCCGGGAAGTAAACCTGCTGGACGTATCGAAGTTTTGCTGAGGCTCGTCGGTGCTGAACTTCCTGCCACCTCGCTGGAACCCTTGCTGCTGCTGCTGTTGTTGGAATATCCCGTCAAAATTGTTCCGAGGGTGCTGATCCTCCTGCCGTTGTTCTTGCACCGCGTACCTGCAAAATACGTGATTATTAAACGAGGTTAATTAATCAATCTTCAAAAAAAAAATTTAAAAAAATAAAAAAATAAAATACTCTTAAAAAAGGATAAGAATTAAATTCGATTTCACATTTTACCAAAACTACCGAAATCCCTACCAGAAATCTGGATAGTCTATAGTCTATATCACAAAATGGGAAAAAAATTAATAGTGTAGTGTAACCATTTAATAAGACGTATAATATCTATCACGTATAACTTTTTTCGGACAGGACACAATTCGTGTACAAATATATTATTTATATCCTTTTTGGACGCAAGACGCAATTCGAGTTCTCAAAATACTGTGGGGGGGGGAACCCACTTTTTTGCTGCGTTCTGCGTAGTACGATAGTAGAGGTTGATATTATGGGAAAATTAAATTTTTTGTTGATACTTAAATCTTTAAACAATGTTTATCATAGTTTTAAATTTTTAGATGCAAGTCAAGAGTTATAGTACCGTATTTTATGGAACTATTATAATTGCAATTTTAGAATTACTTTATTATAAGAACTTTTATTTTAATATCTAGAAAGTTGGGAGTATTATATATTAACCTATTATGTCATCGTACCATACTTTACATACTCTATACACAGGAACAGCCCAAATATTTAAGGGAGGGAGAGTATGTTGACACAATATTTTTGAAAACAACGTAAAAATGTGAATAAGCAAAAAAAAAGATCATTAACTTTTTTTGGTATTTGTTGACTAATTTAAAGTTTTCTTATTAAATGCCGAAATTCAGACAAAATATACTTCCTTGAAAACGTAAATAAACAACAAATATAAGAAAAAAAGGCGTTCAACTTTTTTCTATTTGTCGACTGATTTCCAGAACCGGGGGAGGGGGTTAGTACCCCTCCACGAACAGGCTATGCCTACACATCCCTGACTAATAAGTATCATGACAAATAAATAATAAATATACAATACATAGCTGGCTGAAAATAAAATGGTTTTATCTCGGTATTTTCATATTGTTCAAGAGAGCATTTTTATATTTATATTATATAAATACTTTAATATTGATTTAGTACACTTTGATTTTCTGTAAATTGTTCAATAATGATATGAATTAATTCATTCCAATTTAAAAATTGAATGCATACAAAAATTTGTATATGAAAGTATCTTTTCAATAATTATTGATGATACGGAAAACTTTTATTCTAAGCCCAAGTATACTATATAAATTATCTATGTATAATATAGATAAAATATGCATTTACTTAATTAATTTATATTTTATTATTAAACCTACAATTGATCAATTCTGTTAGTATAATAGTCAATTTTTAGAAAATAATATAATTAAATAAATTTTAAATTTTAAAAATCTGGAGAAATTTCCAACATCAATAAAATTATTTATGCACGAATTGATATATGGCCAGAGAAAATTACAAAAACAAATACGTACCTGTAAACCTATTCAAATACATATGTAGTATCAGCTTTAGTGTATTAGGTACATATTGTAAAAATTTCAAAAAATAATTTATTTTATTTTAGATTTTAATGTAAAGACTAAAAATGTGTATTATAATATGTTTAATATTCAATACACGTCCTTCTGAGGTACGATATATCAAAATAATATTTTCAGGTTAATTATAATTATTTAAACCAAAGATCATATATAAGTATGCAGGAAATAACTATATAAATATAGTATAATTTTTATACATAGTCTGTAGTACTGTGTACAAGCTCTATTTGTTATGCAATACGACACATTATAACACATCATGGTAGTATAAATACTAATTTAAAAGTATGTACATATGTATTAAAGATTTTATTTTAGTTGTATTTATTATTATAATTATTTATGATGATAATGTTTTCTTAAAAGGCAAAAAGATAAGAGTGTTAATTTTCAAGAAGGTCTATGGCAATTTGAAGGACATTTTAAGACAAATTAATATCTCACAATAATTATTGAAAAATATTTAAATACATTTAAAAATTAAGTTAGAAGTGGTATCTTTCATGTTAATTGTTGTTTATGCAGAATCATAAAATTTGTTTAAAAGCATTTATATTATCGTAATTCCAAGAGGTACTGCTTCAGCTACAATTAACTGAAAATTTCAATTTAATGATCAATATAGATTATAAATTATAGACTGTAGATAATTTGTTCAAATATTTTCATAAACCAAATGTTGATTTAATTAGTATTTAGAATTTATTGATATTAATAACTAAAAACCGGTAACTTTTCTAAAATTTAATAAGCTGTCGTTATATTTTAACACAATATTTTAAAAATCGAATTCCACCAAACACTTCTAAACTTTTTCTTCTGTTTATAAATCTTGAAACAATTTTTTTTTATAGTATATGAATTACTGAAACTACAGTCTCGATTTTCATTCAATATTTTCTGCGTTAGATGTCCTTTACTATAAAAGTTTTTATTATTATTAAGTTTTCAATTTAAATAATGGTAGTGACTTAGGGATTTTGACTAAGAATATATGTTATTAATATTTAGAAGATAGCTCATTTTTGTCTCTATCAAAGACTTTTTTTGATATTTCATTGTTTATTCCGATAATTTAATTTAAAATGAAAAAAATTATATCCAAAATATGCTCCGATACGTACATAATCAGCTAGACATAAATTAACTTCTTAAAAATTTCATCATACGTATTTTTTTTTTTTTGATTGAAGTCACTCAGTAACTTATACTTCCTATTTAAATTCAAAACAATATAATATATTTTATAAAGTTTATTTTTTTACTGTGGAACTCTTTTAAGGATTTCCATAAAAGTGCAGTGCACTTTTTTTTCTTATGATTTTTAAACGAATTTGAATTATATTTTTAAAATCAGAAATCTCCTGAATTAAAAATCCAAATCCAAATCAGCCCAAAACATAATAAAAACACAAATATTCTGACGTTTCGAGTTACTGTAATATAGGTATATCGTGCAAGAGTCGAGTCCATTACCTATACTTGAGGGGACCGAATTTATATAAATAAGATAAATATAAAACAAATTTTAAATCTACACTGTTAAAAATGCATACTTTGCCGTATCGCAATCAATAATAGAATATGGTATAGGTGTATGGAGAGGAATTGCACATAAACATATTTCCGATATTCAGGTAGCACAGAACACATCCCTAAAAATTATACATCGTAAACTTAGGCTTTATCTGAGTAAACAGTTACACTTAGAAACGAAATTATTATCGGTAAAAAAATTCTATTATAAAAAAACTTTATACCCACTACTTATGACAAAATAATGTACCTCGGACGGTGATGCACAATTATAACACGAGATTCATATTCCCCAAAAATAAACACCGCAAAGTTTTATAATAGCTACTTTATAACTGGGTTAAAAGTATATATGAAAAGCTCCCTACGGAAATAAAAAATTGTCAGCAATTTACAATTTTCAATATTTTGGTGTTGAGTTACTTGTAGAATTATTTATATATATAAATAAATACCCAGTTTCTACAAAATAATTTGTTTTTATTGAACAAATACGTTAAACAACTATTGTTGTTTAACACTTGTATAGTTGTTTAACACTGAAGATGAGAACATTGTTTTCGAAATACGTATTTGTTAAATAAAAACAAATTATTTTGTAGAAACTGGGTATTTATTTATATATATACAATTTTCAAGTTGTTAGTAAAGAGATGATTAATGAAAGATGAACTAACGTTGTGAAATCATTTTATTTTATGTTTTTTTTATTATCTTGTATTTATATCTAATGTACCTTTAATTATTGTTTAGAGACTCGAGTCTATCAATACAAGGATTTTATCCTTAGTGATAGACGTTACAGTGCAACACTAATATATTATGTACCAATATTGTAAACATTGATACTGCTAAATAAAATATAACATATAATATACAGGGTGTGCAGGCAGTTACCTGTTGAACGTATCCTGGATGCGACGGCGTTCCTGTTGGTCTCCGCCGGCCAGGAAATAATCGTTGGGATCCAGATACTTTGTGTCCACGCGGTCGGCCTGGCAACGGGCCAGTCTCGCGACGGATAGGACTACGGCCGAGACAACGACGGCCGTCGTTATAGCGTTCATAATAATGATATTATTATCACGGGACTATCGCCGACGGGAAAATCGACGGAAATCTGCTGCCGGAGACCCCTTTGAAGTATTTATACACTGCCGTCGTCGGTTGTTCGACGATTATAGAAATAATAAAAAATAAAAAATAAAAAAAACCCGAAAGTTATTCTCGTAAAAATATATATATATATTATATTTGTAGAGACATAATATATATTTTTTGAAATTTGAAACGAATTCTACGCACGATAACCGAAACGTGTTCGCGACGATGTTCGGACTGAGGGCAGACTTATCGTGCGCGTTGCATATATGCGGTGATCTATAATGCGAGCCGTGCATATTATACTGTAGAACTGATAACAGGCGACGAAGACTTGGAGGAGACTTGAACGCCGCCGCCGCCGCCGCCGCCGCCGGGCTTCCTTATAGTAACAACAAACGCGATAATAACAATCGCGAGCGTGGGTGGGGAAACGATGCGCGCAAAACGATTGTCCGCTGGCAGGACGATCGTATGTATACGCGGCGCGTGTCGAAAGTTCGCCTTGAACCGTATAATAATAATACAACATAATATTATATTGTATACACATACACCCGTCTTATAGTCAACGAGTTTTGCCAACAAGAAGTGGCAGATTTTTTTTTTTTTTTTCCATCACTCGTCTTTCAAAATATAAGTATTGTATCGATTCCACGAGCTATAGATAATGTATTTAAAAAAAAAAAAATAATAATATACCAGCTATATCAAAACCGACTTTTGGACACGATAATGGATATTGCGCTTTTTTTTTCATCTCGTCCCGATAGCGAATTATTATCAATCGAATCCGATGGCGGCAATTAGACTGTCCATCAACAATACTATTATTACACAGACACTAACGTTTCCTGGTCTTATATTATTATGTATAATAATAACATACATATATAGTTCACCCGCCGACTCGGCTAACCTATATATAATATATAATATGACATATGTATTGTATTTACTCGTCTTACAATATATATAATGTCTACGTGAACACCGGCACAATAATTTTACAATAAGTACTGTACGTTCGTCTTCGTCTCGCGGTATATTTTCCACATCAATGTCAAAAATGACAACATTTATTCCCTTACAGATTTTTAATAATATTTAGGTACTCGTGTATATATATATATATATATATATAGAATACAAAGATTATATAATATTAAGTAAACTACTAATAATAATCCTATACCACTCTGCAACAATCATTCATATTTAGCAGACTTGTAAAGTATTCGAATAAATGTACCTATTCGAATAAAAGTATTCAAATACTTTTTTTTGTATTTGAATACTATTTTGAAATATAAAAAAATATTCGAATACGTATTCTGAATACTTTATTGGTGTATTTTTATTCACCTAAAAAATACCTTTTTTTCTCGACAAAGAATAATAATAATAATAAATTATTGATTTGAGGCAAATATATTGTTATATGTTTTTATAATTTGTAGCGAATATCCAATGAACATTTTAAAAATAGCTCATGATATTATTAACAAATGAATGGAATACTTTTAAGTGTTCGAATACTTTTTAAAGTATTCGAATAAATATTCCGAATATTTTTGTTTTCAAGTATTCGAATATGTATTCTGAATACTTTTTGACCCGTTTATTCGAATAACTATTCCGAATACAAAATAAAAGTATTCTTTACAAGTCTGATACTTAGTTAGTGATGTACAAACTGTTCGACTTTCGAACCGAACCCGGGGTGTTGGTTCGGTTCGAAAATCAAACTCAAAATTGAAAATATTCGTACAGAACTTTTTACAAAATAGTGCTGTTCGAATATCGAACCAAGGAAAACGAAATTTGAACCTAATTTTTCGAAAATTCTAAAAAATTCTAAAAAAAAATTAAATATGTTTAAATAAGTAGTTTTTCTATTTTTAGGATGGATAATAATTTTTTCCGTAATATAAGTAGATACTTATTGTCCACGAATTTTCGTTATTGTTTATCAATATAATACGATATTCTGTACTTATTAGAAATTATTTACGAATCATATACCCATATTCCATAGTATGCTATAAATATATAGAACGATGTTTAAAAACACTTTAAATATTTTAAATTAGAATCGATCACTGATTATTCTGACGAGTTTTCGGTATTGGAAGCGGGATACGCAGAAAATACATATACATCAATCGTATACCAATATTCGTGGTACGATACAAAAATAGATTGTTTTGTCCTCTTATTGATGTATTATATACATACTGGTACTCGATAAATTTATTTATCAGTATTCAGTATTTTGAGTTTTGTCGATCATTTTTTTTTTTTTGGAAAAAAGAAGCACTTGAGTTGCCAACTTTTAAATCAGTTAAGTGTTAAATTGTTTTTAATGTTTTAAATTTTTTTGAAGTTCGATTCGGGTTTGATATTTAAATTGAACAGTTTGGTTCGGTGCGGGTTCAAATAAAAAATTGTAAGTTCAATTCGGTTTGGGTTCGTTAAAATTTAAAAAGTTCGGTTCGGGTTCAGTTTAACCTCAAAAATCTGGGTTCGTATTATCACTGATATTTACATATTCTGGTAACTTATTGTTTAGGATTTTCGTTGAACAATATTATGAAATTAATTTTTGAACTTCACACTTCATACATGTATACTATAATATATATAACATTTTTTTATAAGACATTCAATTTATACCCACATATGTTTATTGTTGTTGGTTAGGTATAGAAAATAACTGCTATAATATACGAATACAATAGTAATACCGATATAATTATTTTTAAACGTATTTTATACAATTTGTATTCATATTTAACATTTAAAAAACAAAAAAAATTTAATTGTTTCAGTTCGGATTCGTAAATATTCGGAAAATTTTAATTCAATCATCCGGATTATCCGGATCCGGACGACCATCTCTAAATTCCAAATTTATAGTATTGTGTACAAAATTTAGAATACTTATATCCCCTGTCCATCAGTTCATTGTATCGAATCTAAATAGGTATATCATGAATAGGTCTTCGTAGCTCTAAAGCTGAAGATTCAAAATAAAAATAAGAAGAATTGATTGATATCTATACAAATGCAACAAAAATAAATCAACTATTATAATTTAATTTACGAAAATATTCACAAAATAACTGTATAATACTAAATAATATATGATATTATTATAAAAATATGTATATATTTAACTTTTCATGTAAGTAGATATAACGTTACTTAGACTAATTACGTAGCAGTTGCAATAATAAAATATATCTATAAAATCTGATTCTGGGTGAATATTGGATTGGTAGGTTCTTTAACTTTTTTTTCTTTCTTTAACTTTCATCGCGACTGCAACCTACCTAATTATTATGATTAGTAGTCAGTGCCATATTTATGGGATAGGGGGTCTAAGAGTACTGGAACCCTCCAGAACCAAAAATATTGATTTTACATTTAAATAGGTACCTATAATTAATTGTAATAGATAGAATTTTATGACTTAAAAAACTAATAATAATTCCCTAAAAATGAATATAATGACTAAATTTTAGATTCTGAGAGATGCAAAATATTTTTTCGTTTTACAATGATGCTTAATTGTTTTATATTTTTCTGTGAGCAATGCATATTCATTTTTGATACAATATTTTATCAACATGATATTTTAAAGAGGTAATTTGTCGATTTTGAAAGACATACCAGAAAAAACTATTGGCAAAAACCAATTGACAAAATATACGGTTTAAAATAATATGGCTATTTCTTCATAAATCAAAATATTGGTTCTAAACACTATTGAAAATTTCACAAAGTATTTATTTTATTCAAGGTTAAAAAAATTTAAAAAGGATTTTAATAATGATAAAAATATATATTTATTTATTTATTGGAGTCACCAATTAATGTATTCACCATTAAAAATGATTTTACAAATGTGGTTGGAGCCTTTTAGTAATTAAAATTCGATAAACTGTATTAATATTACTAGGCTGCGGTTCTTCGATATTTTTATCGTTTATTAACAAACTAAGTAACAATAAGTTTAAAAATTTAAAGTAAAAACTTAAAAATATACCAGATTAGTGTTTTAATATTATATTTTATAACTTACATGATCTATTCTGTGGTCCTGTTTTATGTAGTATTTCTGTAAAATGCTGTTAACCTTTTCTTTGGGTGTACTTATGCCTAAATGTTAAACTTAAATTATTTTTAATTTTCAAATAAATATCTTAAAATAATCCAAAAATAAAAACCACTATTTACTGTAAAGTTTTTTTATATTATGCTGTTCTAAATTTAGAAAAAATGTATAAATATAAAATATGATTGAACAAATTATTTTGTCCCTCATTTTTATTCATGCTTAATGATAATCTTTTTTCATGTGATGCAACACGTATATTAAACAAAAATATTCTAAAAATATCAAAATTAAGTGCATTTAAAACTAAAAAATTTGAAAAGTTCAAAATTCAAATGAAATATTTTGAATAAGTAATATTTATCAACGCCGCAACTCTCCCCCTCTTTACCAACAATTCTTTGCCAACTAAGCAATTTTCCTCTAAAGATCGTAAAATATATAAAGTTTATATAAATGATCTGCTTTCAATATATTTGGACCCCCCATCCCCCCCCTAGAAAAAAAGTTTAAAATACGCCACTGATTAAAGTAGGTATATAATATATATACATGGGTGGGCCGGGATAAAAAAAGAATAGAATGGAATACTCACTAGTCTAGTCACTATTCACTAATGCCGTTTTGCAAATTTTTTGATAAATTTGAAATGTTAAATCTAACTTTTATTTTATAATAATGAATCACAAATTAGCCCCGTAAATTTTAATTGTTATGTTGTTATTTCCCCTACATACATAATGTATTTTGGTTATAAAAGGTAGTTTTTCTTTAGTGGAAGAACGAAAAAATCACCTCTACTAAATATTATTATAACCAGTTTTCTATCAGAAAAGCTAAAACCCTTACATGACTCCTTTTGGTTAAAATTTGCTCACAGAGAAAAAAAATGAATATTGTAAAATCACTAAAATGTAAAAATGAAAAACTAAAAATGATGTTCAAAAAGGCCATGAACGGTTTGTTGAGCAAGTTATTAATAATGTATAATTTTTTAAAATAGGCTTGGTAGTATGTATTTCAACTACGTATACCTACTGTTAGAATTAAAATTATCTATTTAAATGAAAAATAGGTCGTAAACTTCTGAACGTGAGTCAAATACGAATCTTAAATTTAAATAATTACTAATTATTTTGGAAAAAATTGAGAAAAAAATAATTAAATATACCTAATTATTAAATTTTTTAATTTATTTATTAATTATAATTAATAAATAATTATTTATACCTTTATCAAAAAGTAATAAAGTAAAAAGTGTATAAGATTCCTGAGGCTCCTCAAAATAACTTAAAAGATAAAAATTAAGTATGAATAGAATTTGGCATTACATTTTTATAATAATAGAAAATATAAATAGAGCAAGGGGTGCAGAACTACAGTTCCCTCACAATCTAGCCAGTTCGTTCTGTATATGTGTTTTAATATTTATTACTTTAAATTAAATTAAAACCAAAAATACATACTAAAAAATATACATATATTTTTAAAAAAAATATCTTATTAGGTAAATTATATTTTTAAATGATTTTTTGATTTCTTAATTGTATAAATCTTCATTTGAAAACAAAATTTTTAAATTAACTATAAATTTAAAAATACACAAGTATAATTATAAATAATAATCAGTATTAAACACGAAAATAATATTATAGTTACACTCTATATAATAGTGTTAACAATTTTACTCATCAAGATCACAATCATCTATATTAGTGGTAAAAGGTTTGTAATTGTGAAATTTTCAAAAAAATATAGTGTAATGACCAATAATTATTCCCTTATGCAGTGAACAAATCCGATTCAAATTTAAAGGTTTTGCGTTCGAAATAGTTCGTGTTCCTTTGTCGTTGAACACACTGTATAAAATAGTATATTATACATAATATAATATATTCAATGGTAGTATATAATGTTTATAAAATATGGGCAGTGCCTGTGCACAAATCTAATTGCATTTTATACCAATGTTTCATTTGTTATGTTTTTTGATATTATATCAACGTGATTATATAATCCTCGCGGCTCACTTATTTTATAATTCTTTCAAAATAGTATTGTATTTATAAAGAATGCTCTTAAAACCTTTTACAGACGGTAATAACACATATTATGTTGTATAGCCGTTATTGCGATTAACATCGTAATGAGAATATGTTGATTTTTACTTGGTCGAAAATGGTTTAGTCGTGTTCATTAAATATAATAATAATGGAACTATTCAGTTGGGTATATCCTCGTCCTCGTGGGTATTATACCACGTGTATTCCATAAACATAATATTTCGGTGCATACGATGTTTGAATACATAATTTGATAAACTCCCGCGTATCTATATAGTATATTTATCGAGTGTACGACCCAAAATTCAACATAAACGCGTGCCACTAAAGGACTAGGTATTCGATAATCGTATATATAAAAACACATTTCGTCCTCGTCATTTTAATATGAACGTAAAAATTAGGAATCCGTTACCTACTCATCTATACATTATATTATAGTATCTCCCTTTCAATATACATTAAAACTAAAAAAAAAAAAAACAGTATAAATACTTATGATATAGCACGCATATTATACGGAACTGGGTTGGCTACTTTTATTTTTCTCAATAAAACGTCAAATTTTAATTTTGAATAAAATCGTTCGCAAAAAAAAAAAAAAAAAACCAGTTATCTTTTAATTATACTTAACTAACGTTTCTCATACGACGTACATTTAATACGTAGGTATTTAATTTGTTTTGAGGGCATCCTGCAGGAGGGAAAGAAAACGATCAATATATTTCCCGTCTTGGTGTGTGACAACGTGTTGAATGATAAGCCGGCTGATAAGATATACGCATAACATTATACAATAATCTTTACAGCGAGTCTTGTACAAACATAATAGTATTATTATTATTATTATTTTTAAATTCATCCGTAAACCAAACAACATAAAAAACCGGAAACCCGCGATGAGATTCGCTTGTCGGTGGGTCACTGGAACGTTTCCAAGTTTTTGTTGACATATTTCGCCACGGAAGGATAATATTATATTGTTTTTAGCATAATTTATTTAGTAGGCAATATTGGTTAAAAAAAAAAAAAAACTGAAAAAGAAGACGTCGACAAGAACTCCGACGAGGACGTCGCGCATACTCGGCACACACACACACACACACACACACACACACACACACACATACACACACACACACGTTGATTTATGTCACAAGGCTACTTATTAAAATGACGAAAGTCGCAGCAATAATCGTAATAAATGTAAGAAAAATTCAGAAAAATACATACACGACGCATTTTTTTATTTAATTTTTTTTTTACATTCTCGTACACGGGCTAAAAGAAGGTCGTCGTAATACACGCCGGGCATGGTCTGTGGGAACATTTCGGACAATTGTTCGGTGCAATATAAGGACGCGTGTGCACGAAGGTCTATGGAAATCGGACGGTTCTCATGATAGAAATATTACCTATGCGGTAATGTGTTGTCCGTGTGTTGTACGCGTTTTCCATTTGATATCAAATGCGCTGCTGAATCATTTTCGAGCTTTTGTCGAATATGGGAAGTACGACGACAACAGAACCGCGTCTTCCCCGGAAACAACGGGCGCAGTGAAAGCGGACGGCAACATAATATATATTATTATAGATGCTTACATATACATGCATACATGGATATTACGGCTAGCGGTCGGTGCGATGTTGGGAACAGTTTTAACTGAAAATTAAAACTGAACAATACTCTGCGATAATATATTTTGCGTTTATTTTCAACTGCAATATAATTTTGCCCAAAAGCATAACGTTATAAGTACAATTAACACGATAATATATAATTAGATATATATGTACTTAAAAACTTATAGAATAGGTATAAGCATATAAGGTAAACTAAACACGAATCGTTAAGAATAAGCTTACAGCATTACGTTTTAATTTAGACAAAGAATTCATATTATAGCTTTTACATGGCATCCAATGGATGATTTGGTCACTTGTCCACAGGAAAATGTAATAAACGTGGAGAAAATGTTCTTCGATGTGCAATATCGCAGTAAACATCGGTTATATTTAATGAATAAATATATAGATTACAAAATGGTATAGAAGAATTATATATATAGGTTAGTTGAAAACTGTCCGATCAAAACTAAAAATACATTTAAGTTATTTTTAATTGAATTACACAAATGACTTTTTTTTTTTTTTTATCAAAATTAACTTTTAACTCAACAAGTTATTTTTTTACAAATTTAACGTGTTATATTCAAAAATCTTAACAGTATTTTCTAATTAAATCTAATTAAATTCCTTTTTTTTTAAACTTAATAAAAAAAATATTAGGAACTTTTAAAATAACTTAATTTATATTATTTTACATACACTTAACTTAGCGAATTAAAAAAAAAAATAGTTAACTTAATCAGTCGTGTATATTCCGTTATTTATGGTATAGTTATTTCCTTTACGCTTAACTCTTGAAAAAATTACTGAGAATATCTTAACTCGAAAACCATATCCTACTCTATTTATTGTATATATACAATGCATAAATACATACATACATTTTTTTCTTTTTTTTTTTATATATAAACAAACAAGGGGTCGCACCGCAGAGGCATTACTTAGCCCCTTGCCGTATCGTTTATTAATGGAAATAAAATAATTTTAATACAAAACTATTCTTAATAACTGACTTTTAAATTAAATATACATAAAGTACAGAGTAGATACTTAAACAAAAACTTAACAAATAACAACCTAATTTGGTTTAAACGTCGAAGCTGCTGCCTCTCTCTGTCCTCTGTTTTTCTAATGGCCATGATTCTCGAAAACAGCCTTTCTACCCTTAACCATGCTGCCGGAGACTAACATCACATTTATACATGCATACATACAAAATGCGTTTAAAATCTGAAATTTACCTATTAAACAAAATCTAAAAGGACACCTAAAATTATAAAACATGTCGTATCGTATTAGAAAATTAAATCTACAATTATTATCGTAGTGAAATTCAAAAAAGCACCAGCAGTAGGTAATTTGAATTTCTAACTATTGCCTTACGGTTTTCGTTGTAGATAAATAGGTACCTACTCAAAGCCTATTTTTATAGATATATCCATGTTAAAATAATTGTTATATTAACCCAAAAGTCTTTAGTTAAAAGTTAATAGTTAACTATCATACCCGTATATAGTTATCTCGTCAAGTTAAATAGAAAAAAAATATTAACCTAATTCGGTTAAAAAAAAAAGTATTATTATAAAAATTATCATTGGTATTAGACATTAGTAAATTCAATTGTATAGAATTTCAAGAATATTTTAAATTGCATTGTTTCCATTTAAACGTATTTTTAATGAATTTACATTAAATTACATTTTACTTTTTAAATATTGAGTACCTTTTCGTATTCAATTTCTTATAGGTAGGTACAATATAGTTTTACTTGAAAACGATAAATAATATAAAATATCTAGAATTATAATTTCTAATTTACAACAAAATCATTTAACATTTTCAGATACACAGATTATTATAAGAACACTTCTAACGGATAAAATGCTTATAAATTTTAAAAATATACCTATTTTATCAAATTTAATCACTTTTTCGGCCATCAAAGTATTTAATATCTATATCCATTTCAATATAAATATATAGACACTGTTTCGTATTATTATATTATTCTTCGACCATAGTCCATGATATAAACTAGTTTATATGTTGGTTTATGTGGTCGAAGGTATTATTCAATTATTATTAATATTATATAAAAGTGTTTAGGAATTGTTTGACAAAGAGACTTATATCCGGTTGCATAAAACTTTTAACAGACAATTATCTCATTTGACGGCTTGTTAAAATAAAACGTTTATTACATTTTCAACTGATCGTCAGATATCGGTTAATAATCGATCGATTTCAGGTAATCGAAATTAAACAGTTTGTTACCTACATTTGATTGTATCATAAATAATATTTTTTCCTATATTCATGATAACAACGTGGGTAAATACATCAATACTATAATAATTTATCATAATTTGCACTTGCTTTTTTGTTCATTCTTTACTACCTACTTAAATTGTAATAATTATGTAGTGGAATACTTCCTGTGTTAATCTATTTAAAGGTCTGTTAGTTTTTGGTATAGATACATATTGTATAATACGCGATTTAATAGTATAGCTCTTTTTTATGCTACCGGTCATAAATGTTTTTTTTGTTTTTTTTTTTTGTTGTGAATTTAGGTAGATAAAATATATTCTCTCTCATATTCATCATACTCATAAACCCGACTATGCACTAACGACTAATGATAAATAATACCTATGAGAACAAAACAGTACTGTTTAAAAAAAAAAACAAAAGATACTACTTGGATCTATATAGTATTATATGTGCGTGATGATGATTTAATAATAATAATACGAGGGGAATATACGTAACATGCGATATAATAATTACATGTACAGCGATTATTATATATAGTTACCTATAGGCTATATACATTTAAATGGATGTTATACTTTTTCTTTATTTACAGCACAATATGGCTAAACTAAAGAGAGTCCCTGCGCGCCGTAATAATTTAGGAAAAAGGACGATTTGGAAAAAAAGTCTCTAATTATATTGGTATATTGGTAACTCGATAAAAAATTGAAAATAAAAATAAAATGTATTTAAATTAAGTTCAAGATTATACGAAAAATGTAAACTTGAAATGTTTGCGAAAAATGTTTATAAGGAAAGCATCGTTGCGACCGTTGTTTAAATTTCAATTTAATAAAAAAAAAGTACACAGGGTTAATTTGAAAATGTGTATGAGGAGATCCAGACAGGTAAAGTGAAATTCTAATTTTGGGAATTTATTATCGACAGATAATCCTTTAAATTTTAGCGCAACACTAATGGATCTATAGACTTTTGTATGTAATTATGCGAATTGATTAAAATTTCCTCGCAATATCAAACCGGATCGAAATGTCCACCCGTGGAGTCGTCAATAAAATATGTTCCTTTCGAAGTTCAAAATTTTTCTAGTATCAAAAATTCCCGATATTAAATTGTCCACTGCCGTCCTCCAGGTTACAGAAACACAGTAAAATGGAAATACAATGCATAAACTCACGCCGATGCTCAATAATCGTATACTTTTATACGGGTTTGCCCGTTGCGTCGGGGTGTTCAATTCTAAGATATTTAATATCTTCAAATATTTAGAAGCCTAAACGTACTTATATTTAAAAGTGCAAAAAAAAAAAAAATATAAAAATAATATATATTGATCATTATTGACCCATCCCTCTCATAAATCTTTCGTTATACCTACACTTAATTTAATATACCGCGACGAGGTTTTCAGACAATTTATTAAATACAACACTATATATTATATAGGTAAGTGCACGTCAATTTTCTGCCAATTATTATTGTTACACCGAATGATTTCCGTATGAAACATCTTTACAGAACCACACGCCCGTTCGGGATAGCGCGATAATAACAGCGATATGCGTACACTTGATAACGAAATTGCACTTTGCTGCACTATAGTAATAACAGTGTGCCGACATAATGCTAGTTGCAACTAAAAATATATAATATATACATTTACGGTGCAATTAAACGTTCACATTATACGTGGCGTACTTAATTTATATCGTAAAATACAATAATATAATGACGCTAAAAACAAAGCTGAGGTCACCCATCGCGAATTTTCCCAACAGGAGCGGCTTTGCGCTGTCCGTTTTTTCATATTATACGGTATTGTGAAATATTTTTAATTCATTTACCTATTACCTACTGTTTTTTTTTTTTTTTATGAATTTTCATCTTCAATAAACCGGATTTCATAATAACGGGCTCGTATAATAATATAATATATGTGTTTCGTCCACTATTGTAAATACCTACGCACCTATTTTTATACCATAAACACGTAATATTAATATTATTATTATTATTTTCACTGTGATACTTTTTAATTTTCAATATACGTTAGTATATAATATGTATAGCCAATACATTATTATTGTGTTATGTATATATATTTTTTTTTTTTTTTTTTTTTGAAAATGACGCACATTTTTCAATTTTGCCTTGTCCAGGTCTAAAAACGAATATTTTGAAATCGTGTGACTATCGTGGAAGAAGAAAAACGTTATAAGAGTTCATTATCGTTTGACAGTTATGAAGGTGTAGTAGGTATACAATATAGGTACCTATAGTATATTTTATTAAGTATAAGTATTGTAAACAGACGAAAAAGAAAGCTCGCGGTCCCCGGACACCCATTTCCGGCACCGATAACACGTAATACAATATATACAATATTGTACATGTGCAAACAAATAGCTTATTTACAATTTAAAAAAATACCGTCCGTTTACGTTTCGTTTTTAAAATGTCATTGCTTGAGTATAATAATTACATTTTTTTCAACGCCACGCCAAGCTGTAAACAAATGAAACCATACACCAAATAAATACATATTAATATCTCTCAAACTCCACGAAACGTTCTCAAACAATTGTAGTATTTCCAAATCAGTTATACAATAATTAGATGCAATATTATCCTTTGCAGAATAAATATAATAGAGGTCCTAGGGAAAAAGAGCTTATACCCATTAAATGTTGGCATTTTTTAAAATATAATTTTCCAAGAACGTATAAAATTTAAATTATCATATAATGGTTCACCTATATATACCGATTTTTTTGTTTTTTTGTTTTTTTTTTTTTTTTTATGGTTTTTATTATATTAATAGTTAGGTATTTAATAAACAATATGTAATTTAGCCGCATATCCAAACAAAGAAGAGAGCGAAGGGGACATTCCCTCCAAATTCCAAAAAAACATATACCTATAATATATTATGTGGACTATAGAGATGATACTAAATTAATGGGTATCTACCCCCAAAACCAACAACCAAAGGTATAAGCCCCGGCGGAATATTTATAGATAAATTAGTATAATTTATTGCACTGCAGTTATAATATATTACTTATAATATAAATTAACAACTAATTTTACTATCAGGATTTTGGATTATATGTGAAACGAGAAATATATTAGTTAAGCAGTATAATATATATTATATTTTTTTTGTTTTTATGCTTCTAAATTCTTAATATAAATGCAAATATTTCAAACTTACCCATTTTTCTATATATGTAGCAAATTGGATCTAGTTAATGACCTTGAAAGATACTTTTATTTGTATTTTAAAATTTTTTTATTCAAATACAGTATTAGTAATTCAAATTTAAATACTTTTTGGAAAAAACTTTTTTTAAGATCGTACTTATATCTAATAAGTAATAAACCTGCAAGATACAGTAACTATAATATATATATAAATATTGTCAATGATATATAATCTAATACGAGATATTATCATTATATTACCTACCTTTGTTGGATAATAATATATATATATTTTTTTTTAATTGAAAGACATAATTAGAAACACGAATCCTTATTTAATTTTAAAGTGAATAGTGTATACTGTTTTCTTACGTAACAATTAGCTATAGTAATTAGTAATTAACAGACATTTAAAATGTAAGAGGAAATCGAAATCTTATGGAATATAAATTATTTACCTATACTTGTATATTTTATCATGAATAATAATTAATATAAATCGCGACACCTTGACCATTGGTTGCTGTTTTTAATGTTCTACATTTTACAAAATATAAATAATAGAATAAGTACCTATATGTACTTGATATTTGATTTTGCCTAAGGTTAAGGTTTAGTTAAAAAGATGTCAGAGTAAACAAAATTTCAATGAAAAGTTTACATTAGAATTTCTAATTTTACATTTATATAAAAAAAAACTTACAAATGTATTAAAAGTACAAAAAAAAAAATCATGGCTAAAATCATTATCTAGTATTCTAGTGCCTTCCGTCGCAATTTCTCGATATAATTATTTATAGATATTTAAAAAATCAAACAAATTTAATTTTTGACAACTAATAAAATGTATTTGAAATAACTATATCTCGTAAGATGCTACGTAAAGTCGTTTTTATAATTCATTCTTTGTTAAAAATAAATAAATCAATAATAGATTTGTAAACAAATTTAAATTTGTACCTTTTCAAAATATTTATCGGACAATTACGGTAGATAAAAAAATAGGTATTTTTTCTGTGTAAATATATTTAAATTTGAGTTTACGAAGCTTATAAAATAATTACATAACTTATTTTTTACTATATAATATATTATATTAATATAATTAACGAGTTAAAAATATTGATAAAGTTGCTCATAAATACTAAATATTAAATACCTATCCATATAAATTAAGTTTTAAAAAATATTTTTAATATTTTTAATCTATCCCACTTTTTATTATAGGTAATCACTACATATTTTTAATTTATAAATTTTATACATAAATAAAATAAAATAAATATTTCCCGAGTAATAATAAACATTTCAATTTAAAACGTAGTGGAGTGTAGAAGTACAGACGTAGTACGTCGTCATATTTTTAACATCTATTAGGTACTATCAATATACACTTAATAGTACACATAGTACACTTGCAATTATAATTCTTCACCAATCCACTGTTCTTGAATTTAAAACTCAAGAATTATTTATCAGATTTAAAAAATTATAAAAATTTAAAAAATTATAAGATTCTCATCAAAATACAAATATATTCTTTAAGAATTTATCATTTGAATCATATAGGTTGCCATATATATATAAATATATTATTCTGAAGAAATATAGAATTAAGTGTTTAAATAATAAATAACATTCTACAAAAAATTTGCCAAAAATTATATATATATTTCTCGAGATAAATTGACTCATGATAAAAAATCACTTTGTACAAAAAAAAAAAAAAAAACCCCAATCTCTTGCACAGTGTGAAAATAATATTAAATATATGATAAGTAGGAGTGGAAGCACTACATTGATAAGATACTAGTAGTAGATATATTATATTTTAAAACAATTATAAATCATGCATTCTATAAAACTATACTGAGTGTAACTCAAGTGCAATATACATGAAAGTAGTAATTATCACCCTATAAAAAATATATATACTAATAATCAGGGATACTATTTTAGTAATAAAATGTAGTACTTAACCGAAAACATTATTTTTTTTTTTTATTTATAAAAATATTTCGTTATAAAAGATAGTTTTTCTTCACGCTTAAGGTACTGGGAAAATCAAAGATTTACCTCTATAAAATATACCGTCTATAACGAATTTGCTATCAAAGAAGGTCTCTGGTTCAAAACTCTACTCTTACTCGACTTTTACACAAAAATTTGTTTCCTGAAAAATGAAATTAATTAATTAATAAACACCATTGTATAACCAATAGATTTCTCGCTCTTGTCATAATCTAAAATATAAAAATCCATTCAGTAGGGGTGAAAAGCACTTCTTTTATCAGATATGATACTGCATATCATCACCATGGTGATGGACGTACTGAATTTAAAAGCAATGTTCAATAATTTCTTTCGATAAAACGATTATGGGCGAAGCTCGGTGTAGTATTATTAGGTACCTAATTTATTAACATTTTCTGTAGAATTTTCCAAAGATCTGTAGCTTAATATTATTCTTTTGAAAACTACTTAGAAAATCAAAAAATAACCTGCATAAAATACGAAAATCCTAACAGAAATCTCTATACCCGAAAACTCTTACTTTACTCATTCTACAATAAAAAAAAAAAAAAACACACATCATTGTAAAACCAATACATTCTTCGTAGTATTCAGAATCTAAAATAATATTTTGATGTGATGGAAATATAATTATAACATTGGCGTGACTCATTTCTCAGAAGAAAAAAATATGCGGAATTTTATAGTTAATCGTAAAATTGGTGGTATATAACCTTCTGCTGATTAGTGATACATAATAAGTAAGGAAAAAAAGTTAATTTTTTTTTTGTTTTTTTATTGATAATTTAAATAAATCAGATATTTTTATGAATAATATATTGATAGAAAATGTATCGTCCGACTAATTAATATTATATGTAAACGTATTTTAATTATATTCTTGTGATGACTGGATAATCTATGCGTATCCAAATTCTTTTACCGGCGTGAGAAAATATTTACAGGAAATTTCTTGTCTGTTTAATGATCGTCCATTAATAATGGTTAAACAAGTCCATTTAATGTCTCTTATAGATTTTTCGATATTCTTAATATTAAATCGTTTTTACTCTTACTTATATTTAACGTTTTTAAAAATAGATAGTAATTAAAGGTATAATATTTATGATTCATAATTAATTCTAGTTTATTCTTCAATCTAGTTTATATAACTAATTTTGATTTTCTTATTTTAAATATTTGTAATAATTCGTTTTTACTATTTATTATATTAATAATTATTATGTTGTTATATATATTATTCATTTTACCATAGGAAAATAAATCATAACACTCTACGTTCGCTCTACGTGAAATGTACCTATTTGTATGAGATATCGGCCAAACAAATACAAATCCCGCAACAACATTATTTATTACCGTTTACAAAAACCCATGTCAAATCCTCTCTTTTCTTCACAGTTTAAAACATAAAACTTGAAGAAGTATTTTGTAACTTAAATTAGCAAGTTATAATTTTCAAATCGATTATTTTATTTTACAAATTTCAATTTATCTTACATTTTTAAATTAAAAAATATACAAAATACAAATACAAAACTTAGCAATATACAAAATCCATTATATAAGAGTTGTACATAGATACATGTATTACATGTATCCAAAGGCGTAATTTGGGGGAGGGCAAGGTGTGCAACGGCACCATTAATAATTTTAAAACGATCTGCCAATGCTTATTATTAAATAATAATTTAATAAAGCGCCATTATATTGCGCTGACCCGGTTTTTTTTTTTTACTTATTTACGTTTTTTAAAACGTATTTTCGTAACACGGGACCGGTGAAATGTTAAAATTGGCCTGTCTAAAAGCTCGTACACCTGAAAAAAAAAACTGAAATTACGCCCCTGCGTGTATCTGAAATACTATATACTCTACTGAACCAACCGCCTGTACCTAGTTAATGAACTTCTGGCACCATTGCATATTTCTCAAACGAGAATGTTAACGTGTCAATAATAATTATGCATAACCATATAGTACTGTGACATCACGTATTTCAAATTTAAAAAGACAAACATATTTCCAAAATATACACTTACACTTATATCGATACCGATACCTATCGAACTATCAATATTTCCTCGTAAAACAGTTTTCTACAGTTATTCTATACTCAACTCACAAAATCTATATTTCTATAATTATTTCGGTAGTATCTAATAAGGGTTTTGGTTCGCTTTCAATTTGATGACCGTCAAATTATATTAAATGACATCCCATAGGTTTTAATCGAAACCCCTTATGATTGATTCCAAAATATATACTTCCTTCAGGTACCTATATATGTATATCTTAAAATTATCTAAATGGGTTGATGTTTCATTTTACACAATTTATCGAATTGCGCAAAAGCGGCGTGATAAAAAGGACATACACGTGGAATCACCCAATGTTCATTAATATAAAGGATTCATATAAAGAGGAGGATGGGAGGTGACGAAGAAACTCTTAGAGTTATATAGATATAACTATATAAATTGTTTTGTAAATGAATAAACAAGGTAGCAAAATCTACTCAGCGAGCGTGCTAAATTCTCGGTTTCTAAACGTATTTTAAACAGTAAACTATCAAGAAATTCGCAAGCGTAAACCGGTTTGCTTTACCGATCCCGATTAATGATTTTGGTTCAGTGTATAGATACACCGGTTTAGTTAGAAATTCGTTGCAATAATCGGTTTACCCCCCTCCATAATTCTTATTATCAGTTATTAGTTATTACACAACATTGATTCTGCTTATCATATTATTGTCAGTTCAATTTAAAATTGTTTTACGTTTTAAATTTTTTTTTTAAATACAAATAAAATTGGTTAATAACATTAAAATTGCCATGTTAAAAGATTCTATTCTTACTAAAAATCGTTTTGTCACTGATATCATTAATCATACAATATAATCGATTTCTATTCGAAAAAGTAAGTAGATATACATTTTAGTAAATTAAATGTTGTTACAGAAAATAAATTTGTTTTAATGTAAAAATTGATAACATGAAGTAAAAACAAATAATTAGGGGAAAATCAGGTTTGAGGTGGGGACAGATCGGGATCGGTATTTTTCGACCACCTCGCTACAGCGATCGACAAAAAGTAAACTGGTGTGTCACAATTTTTAACCGGTTTAATCCAGCGAATTTCTTAAAAATACACCGGTTTACTTTTAAAGGGGAAATCTAAACCGGTTTAGTCTAGCGAATTCCTTGTATAATTCCATAAAAGATTTTCAAACAATTTCTTAACCTACTATATACTTATGTGTAGTCATATAGACAAACAAAAAAAAAAAAACAAATAATATCTAAC
Organism: Pemphigus obesinymphae; assembly: GCA_025469235.1. Taxonomy (NCBI): domain Eukaryota; kingdom Metazoa; phylum Arthropoda; class Insecta; order Hemiptera; family Aphididae; genus Pemphigus; species Pemphigus obesinymphae. The sequence goes on from JAIPRL010000679.1 coordinate 89,351, forward strand.
ACTTTAGTAACCAAATTAACAATGTTTTTCATAACTATGTAATAGAAATTAAATAAAATAAATAATATCTATCTCCTTAGTAATCAAATTAACAAACTTGTAGGTAACCATATAGGTATTAGTAGCTACAGACAGACGGACACAACGGAGATATAAAGTTTCTAAACTGATGTTTAGAAAAACCTTAAAGGTAGGAAAACTCACTTTTCGATCGTGTTAGATTAACCCAAATCAACAATATTCTTAGTAACTATCACGGCGAATTGTATAAGGACGTTTCGTAGTCAAATCTACAATATATATTGTAACATTGACGACAAATATTGTAAGGATGGACAAACAGACGGACACGGTGGGTATATAAAGATACTAAAATTAGTACAGAGACCTAAATTCCATATAAATATTAATAATAAATTCTATGTATAAATCTGAAACTTGAAAGTTATTAATCTGTCATTAAAAATATTAATATCATTATGATTTAACCGATCAACACAAAATGTTATATATACATATTACAAATGTAGGTACCTACATATTTGTCATTCTTTTAGACAGGTTAGAAAAACGTGTTTACGAAAATCTAAGGAAAGGATACAATTATAAATACTAGATTATTTTTTGCCTACTTAAAATTCTATAGACCCTGCAACATAAAACGGAATGATAACAGATTTGAAAGCTTACACATAAATCATAATCATTATGATTTATTGGTAGTGTTTGAAAATTTCATGAAGTATACAATTTTGAAATATTTCAATCTTTTTTTTATTAATATTTATTATTTTTCTATGAAAAAAATTGATATATAATACTGATTTGAACATATTTATCTCATTTAATTATTATACATATTAACATTTATAATTATTTGTATTATGCAATATCATAAAATGAAAAATCTTTTATATAAGAGAATATATAAGCGTGAGCATTTTTAAGAAGTTCTATATGGGCAATTTTTAGAAAATTTCATGAAAAATGAAAACCTAACAATTTAAGACTGTTTATATGCAATGTAAAAATAAATAATAAATGACTCTATTACAATATAAGTTTTATTGTGTTTATTTTTTTATGGAGCCGTTTTTGGATATGTAAATTTAAATATGTTTTATGAGTTTTAGAAAAATTAACTTTTTGTTTTTTTTTTTTTTTTTTTAAAGAAATTGTACCTTTGAAAAATTTAAATATCAAAATAAGACAACATGGGGCACTAGATAATATTGTTATCTATCATTTGTGTTTTGTTTCATATTTCTAAGATGTTTATAATTAGTCAAAAATTAAAAATTTTCGTTGAAAATTGTTCCCACTGACATCCTATTAATAATATTGAAAATATTTCTTATATATTGATATTTTCATAATAATTAATAACGAAGATAGGCAAAGTTAATGAAGAAAATTAACTCGATAAAGTTAAGCTTGTAAGAACAGTTTTTTAAATAGTTATAAGTTAAAAATTAATCCAGATTTTAGCTATCTTAATTCGGTTAATCCAATAGTTTCTAACTTGAATTTTTTTTATCACAAAAACTAAAAAGACAAAAAGAGATAATGGGTTAATAGATGTATATATATATGATTTATGAACAATACATTAGGTATATATTAAGTATAGTATTCAAATAACAATTATATTTTGTCTATTTTATCTTACTAAATGCAAATTCTGTGTGAAGCCTAGAAATAGAATAACTACTAATTTTTATAGAAGTGATGGTGTTAAAAATGATATTGCCATTTTATGTTTAACACGACTTGCTACGTTATTATTATTTATTATGAATTCTCAAAGTACAACAAAAAATTATTTTGAAATTAAATGATAATATCTTTTTAGTAGGTATACAGAGGTACTTATTAATATTATGCTTAGTACCAATAACAATTCATATATACAACATAATGTTATGGTATGCTATGATAATATAATATTTATATAATACATATAATATCACGGATAGTGTATATAATATTATGTACATTAGGTAACTATACAAAATTTAAAATCAAAATGTACATATATTATAATATATAAAGGAATATATTATTATAAATATAAAAAAAAAATATATTAACTTAACTTAACTTTGTATAAAAAATATATTCACTGGGTAGATAATGACTTATTCACAGATATCTTGGCTATATTATCTGATAAGTTTACAGTTTACAAAATTAACTAGTCAAGTTAATAAGTTTAACACCAACTTAACTTGAATTTTTTAACTAGTTGATGCCTATCTTCGGTTAGTACACGTAATACAATTTATAATTTATTTGTTTTAGTGAGTAGCATTGTTCACTGTATTTTAATAGATAATAATGGCCTAGTTTACACCACGGGTACTAAGCTGGTGCCCACCAAGCAGGTCCGCATCAAACGTTTGATGCGTCCATGTTTACACCGAGCTTATTATCATTCTGTGTTATCAAGACATTATCAAAACATAACATTCAATTATTTGGAATTGTATACAATTAAAAGTATAATATTTAAATTTAAAAGTCCGCTAATACCACTTAGAAAAAACACGGAAAAAAAACAACAAACAAATTAAACATAGGTAACCTTAAATAAATGATTTTTGTGTTTGATGGGCTTCGAATGTTTCTGATACGCCTTGCTCTATCGTATCAGACCATATTGATGCGCTCCTACACCGAAATCTTAATGTAGATTAAACGCTTAGTACGCGTATTAAGTACACGGTGTAAACTAGGCCAATAATTGCATACATTTTTTAATATCGTTTTATTATTTTTAATTTCTTCTGTGCGTACTTACACTTTACCTTATGAATTTTAACATTAAAAAAATAATAATATCTATTTAACACAGTATAGTATCTAACTTCATTGAATAAATGTATTGAAGAATTGTGAATGAAAATCGCTTTAATGTGTCATAGTGATTGCACATTCAAAATCGATAAAACAGCTAGTTTTTACATTGACAGAGGATGTTTAGTTATTACTTATTGGGCAGTGTAGCCAAATAAATTAAAATAAAACAATGTTTCACGATTTGGTACCTATTCAATATTTATTAGTATTTATTTTCATAAGTTTATAGTTTTCAAATTTTACACTATTTATAATATATAATTATGTGTAAAAAAAAAATATGCATTATACAAGAGCACACGCCACGAATAGTTTTTTAACGCTTATTTTATAACTATTACCGTTGTTCTATAATAGGCTACGCGCGTCACTGTCGCCGAAGGACCGCGCAGAGATCGGTATCGCCACATGGAATGTGCCTACAGTACAGGTTCAACGGCTAATTTAATAAATTACGTTTTGACAAGATATTGACACGATATGTGTTCATTAAAAGAAGAAAAAAATAATAATAGTCGAGTAAGTGCCAGTAAAGAAAACCAAAATCGGTGGGTGGAAATCGAGGACGGGGGCAGGTAAAAATGCCATTGTCTGTTCATATCGGTCGGCGTTCATTGTGCACAGTTACAAAATAGGGCTACGCGAAAACGGGTCACAGCAAAATAGATAAGATAGTATTATTATTATTCGTGTCCTTCTGACATCGACGACAAACGATGGGCATACGTATATGTACTCATGGGCGTATTATCACTGCAGATATAGGTGAAAGACGATAATATAATTTTATATTATAATTGGTAGATACCGTTTTTGAACGAAGGTTTTCGCACCATAACTGTTCCATCACACTTATCCTTATAATAAATGAATAAAATAATATTCAAACTGTATGCTGCAGGGTGATAATATATTTTTTTTTAAGTTTCGAGTCAATTCACTTTGAATTTGAATGATATAATTTAAGTGTGTCTAGGTAATATATAAAAATTTTATAATTTCATTTCCAAGTACAATAATATATTGCCTTTAGCTGGCTGAAATATATATACCGGATATATATATATATATACAATAATATTATATATTATATTATATTATATGAATATTGAATTATTATTTATATTATCATTGTAAATAATAAAGTTATTAGCATTTTATTTACTTTTAAAATGTAATTTTTTGATTCTGAGTGTAGCGAGGAAGCTAGTGATTTTACAATAATTATGTTTGATTTTTTTCTGTAAGTAAATTTTCAACGAGGAGTAGCTTTGACGTTGGTATGCTATCGATAGGAAATCGGCTTTAGATTATTTGTAGCCTATACATAGAATTTTTTAATTTTTCCAGTAGTTTTCTTAGGGAAGAAGAAAAACTTCCTTTTACGGTCACAGTGCATGTAGTCCTACACCGTATACAATATACATACTATAGTATTACGTATGCTTTATATATATTTACTATACGTACATATTATAATTATACTGTATACTGGTGTATAATGTATAGCAGGGGTCTCCAAACTACGGTGCGCCGGCCACATCCGGCCGGCGAACAAGTTTTAACTGCCCCCCCCCCCCAATGTAATATCTCACTTCAGCATCGTCAGTTTTAAGATTTTTTGAAATAAATAGAAACAGTGTACCCAGATATACCATATTATATCAGCTATGTTTTTATTTCGATTTTTTGACATAAGAAATTAAATTGAATTTTTTTTTAATTGAAAAGAATTTTATTAAATTTACACTCTTGTAAAGGCATTTAGACAAAAACTCATTTTAAAACATTCTAAAACACAATTCCAACAAGGATGGGCAAATCAACGATATTTTTTAACTCGTTAAGTTAAGTTAATTGAAAATAATATAAGCTAAGTTAAGTTAAAAGTTACTCGTATATTTTTTATTAACTTTTAAAGTTAAAAGTTAACTTTGAAAAAAAGTAACTTAACTTAGTTAAAAGTTAAAATTTCCTAATTAGAAAAAAAAAGGTTTATTATATCGTAAAAAGGTAAAAAAGGATGGTTATTCTTTACGCTCAAAAAAATTACTGGGGACTTCTTCTACCTGAAAAAGTGTATACATGTAAAAATAAAAATACAACACGTCATTTTAAAACCTATTCATAAATAAATAATAACAATAAATAATCAGAAAATAACTTCTAACTGCCAAGATACCTACATTATTGTTTGATTCACACTAATGTAGCATAAAATAAGCAGTATCTATTACTTCAAAATATTTTCTATATTGAATGAGCATAAATACCAGCCTCCATGTAGTTAAAAAGACCGGGCTCATTCCAATATTCCTGAACGGCCAACGTCGCGGTGTGAGTGGTACATCGATTCTTAACGATTACGTATAATATGCTATTGTAGGTACCTAATTGCGTATAGGTACCAAAAAGTAAAATCCTCATTCAAAAATGTGCATTGTTCTTTGGCAAATTTAACTTAATTTAGATACTTTTGTATAAAGTTAACTTGAAGTGAACACGTTAATTTTAATAAAAAAAAAGTAACTTATTAGGTTAAAAGTTAATCTGAAAAATAAGTAACGCGTTAAGTAACTTAATTAAAATTAACTTAACTTTTTAACTTAATTTTAACTTTTAACTCGTTAATGCCCAGCCTTGATTTCCAATCAACTTTGCACAAATTATAAATTATTATAATATAATAATAAATTATAAATTGAAATTGAAATTCCTATTATAAATTATTTTGCATGAAAACTTTTTTTTGTAAACACAAACTATGTACAATTATTAATAAAATTATATGTATATATTTTAATTCTTATATATATTATATTTCTATAAAATTCAAAATAATATGTGTTTATATACTTTTGACCCGCTAAGTGCATTTAATTTTTCATACGGCCCTCGAATAAAAAACTTTGAAGACCCCTATTTTATAGTATATACTAACATTTTAGATTTAAGGAATTGAAACTGGCCAATATTATTATATGATTTATATATTATTATATTTTATATATTATATTATTATATATTATATTATTTATATTTTATTTATTATATTGTTTTGAAGTGTATATCTGACTAAAATTGAATGGTTATGCAGATAATGGTGACATTATACATTTTTTAACTGTAATATATGTATGTTGGTATATCACACCTAGCTCCACTCAGAATCGTTTTTATCGAAAGAAATGATTTATCATTGCTGTACAATTGAATATATCCCCACCAGCAAAGTGCTTTCTTAAATATGAATATTGTGAATTTATCGGATTGATATAAATTTACGTACATTTTATTGATGATTTTTACCATTATTAAGATCGAGTGACCTCCTCATTTTAAATATTATTTCTCGTGTAATAACTTTTATTAAACCTAATAAAGTGTATAAAATAATTAATAAAAACAAAATGAATATAATGTTATTTTCCTATGAAGAATTTTAGGAATATAGATAATTAGTAAAAATTATAAAAAAAAAAGTTTGGGAATTCCCCCCCCCCCAAAGTTCCATCAGTCGGCCAAATCGTATTGTCAGTCGGCTATTCGTGTGTAAGGTTCAAAAGAGAAGAATAAGTTGATGATCTTTTTATTTCTTTGCTTATTTACAGTTTTAATGAAGTATTTTAGGAAAATAAGCTTAGCAGTCGGCCAAATTGTTAAACGTGTGGACTTTTTTTTCTTGCTCATACGAAAAGTTCAATCAGTCAGTAAAATTAAGACACGAATATCGTTAAATATACCTACTGCTAATATATATATATATTAAACTATATATTTTTTTCGGCAATAGTAAATATTTATTTTATATTTTGATTTGTACTAACGTGAGCGTCACAAAAAATACGTTAGAATTACCACGCATTTGTAAATGGGAAAAATAAATGATTATATAATATTATTATAAATCGTTGCCCGTTGATACTAACTATAATAGTACCTATATAATTACCTATACCCGATTTATAAAAGAATATAAACGATTATGCAGAGTTGTAAAATCAAAACTAAAAGTTTCAATAACAATTGGTGTTAAATCTTCCAAAATTACTCGGTTTCCGGGTAAAATAAGGTCTTTAAAATAGTATGTACCTACATATATGGTAGATATCAATGGGATAAACGTCCGGAAAGAGACCCACAAATTTGAAATTGAGAAATATCGGTATATTAAAATTTTAAAATGTATATATTTAAATAGGCACCTATACCTATAAATAGATGAATATCGTAATTTTATTGTTTTTCTGTGGAAATATTATATAATTACCCTTTTTTCATTTGGGAAATTTCATTTTGAATATGTGTAGTAATACATAATATTATATAGATAATTTTATTTCTATTTTTAACTTTTACGTATATATCCAATACTATCTCGATCTTTAGTACGAGATAGAGTGAAAAATAAGTGCTCACTATTTTAATTCGTGTTCAAATGAATATTGTGAAATGGGTAATAAAAACCGTATCATATAGTAATATACCTGCACCTACGCGAAATTATTACAAAAACATCTAAACACGAAAGTTTATTTCGTATAATGATATAATGTCCGTGTGGTACCTTATGTATAACGATTGATAACAGTACCGTGTTCAAAGTATAGGTAGTAGACGGAAATAAATATTAATCCTAAATTGATAAATTATTTACCTGTATATAATATACAGCTCGTTTATCTCAATTAGTCGAAAATCCTGTATACCTAATATTCGACATGTAGGTGTAGGTGCTTAAAGATACATAGTAGGAATTACTTACTGGAAAAAACCTCGAGTATATATAGGTGCTATTATAACAGTCGTATATTTTACTATTTCGAATATTATTGGAGTAAACTAGTAGGTATACTTACATAATCTATGTTAAAATGGCCCATTAAGAATCCGAGGAAGGTATTTTTTTAACTGCAGCCATACTTGCAGAGGACACGTGTCCTCCAGGCTCATGTATAGGTAATACAATGTATTAGATGCGCATGGTAAAAACTTTATAATTGTTCTGTCCGGATATTTTTTTTTATAGTAAATAATACGAAATCGTTTACGATACTTACATTTTTCTATTTTGGCGAAGGCCACATGTCAAATATAATAATATGACGTTCTGCAGGAGATTTCCTCTCCGCACGTAGGTGGGTATATATAATATATATATAAGTAAACGCATAACGTTGACATTGGATTTAATTGGACAATTAATTTAAATTAATTATAATTTAATGAGGAGAAAATACGCATCAATTTCGTAGGTATAGGTACCTACGTATGATGAAATGTTTCGGAAATAATGATAATTTCAGAAGAAAAAAACAAATCCCGGTAAAATATACACAATATACCTAACTTATCTATTACACATGCGATTATTAAGTATATTTACTAGTTTTTAAATAGTCGACAGTGCCTAGTAATGGAATTACCTATTTAAGTAATATAACATATAATAAAGTTATAGAATATTCGCATAGAATTAGTAGTGACAATTGTATATAAATTAGGATGAGGATATGAGATATTATTTCTCAAAGTATAATATTTTTCAAATAACATATAACATTCTCATCCAATGGCATTGTTATTTTTCTTTAGTGAATAGTACAACAATAAATGTCAAACGCAGAATGTATAGCACGTAAGACGTACCTTTATTATAATTTTATACTGTATAAATATAACGTTGAAATAAAAAAAAAAATTTTAACCACAGATGACATATACAAATATAGATATATATTGTATTAAATGTATATTGATACCTACAGTTGGAAAAAATATCGTTAGAATTTATTTTTTATAGACGAAATAATATATAATACATATATATACCTACATACTTAATATCGTCTATATAAAATAAATTGTCACGGGTGTAAATAAATGACCTTATAAATGGACAGCCAATAGTTGAATTTTAGAGTAGACGTATGTCTATACTTATTCAGCATATTTTTTTCTTCCATTTAATCCATGAATAAAACGTACATTCGAATTTTTGAACTATATAATATGAACATTTTATGTTAAAACTTTCAAAATAAAAATAAAATAATACTTAAAACATAATTTTTTTTTTTAGAAATTTTTATAAGCATGTACAGAGCGTACGATTATAACGAAATCTTAATAAAATATAATGTGGGTAGTTACCTATATTCTGCACGTATTAGCATAAACGATGATATTATTGTAAATTTATTTTGCAGTAAACGAAATAATAATATTATTATATTCGATGATTATGGAATATATACCTGCATACTGCATTGGTTGTATGTGGTTAAAGCCACGGTGGTAACATAAACATATATACTATTGATAAATGATAATGTACAACCTTGAGTGATACACGTGATAAAAATGCATAGATTTTTTCATCATTAACTGCCCTAACTACTAAACTTCAAGTGACCATTGTGGTAACGTATACGTGTACCTATGCTATATATATATATATATATATATATATATGCTATTCGTACGTATAATACTCCGTGTACTAGGTACAGGGATAGCCATGGAATAAGATATCTAAGTCCGAGGGGATAACCCATCCATTTTATTATTATCTATGCCGTGTGCATCTAATATATAGTAGTTAGTATGACCTGTAATAGTAGTAGTATAGTTCGTGGTAGTTAGATCAAAAATGGAAACCTTCGTAAAATGTGTTAATTTATCAATCAATCGATGTACATTATATATACTATAGACACGAACTAAGATAATATGGACTGGGAAAGACGGATTAATACGTGCAGACAAATTGTTACGGTAAATATCAACGTGGAGGAATCTACGCCACCTAGTTTATAGTTTTGACAATATATATTCATGCGCAGACTACATGCTACGTAAGTGTGGTATACCATAATATGATAGATTATTTATTTATTTATTATTGAAAAACAGGATTGCGCCCAAAATTACAAAGGTGCAATAACTATAAGAAATGCATTCATATACATTATACATATGCAGACATAAGACACATAAGAATATAAAATTATAACATTAAACAATTTACATCATTATACATATAAGATAATTTAACATGATTTATATATTAGACAATATTACAAGAGAATTATTAAAATTAATAAAAGAAATGGGGGACCTTGTTGGTAAGACTCGTACACCTGGTTAACGGCTTCGTTCAAAAGAATATTATTGGGACAAGGAGGATTTTGAAAGGGAGCCAAATTACGAGTGCTACGCATAGGTACCTACTCGGAATTTAATATGTCGCAGAAGAGAAGGAGAGTAAATTTTACCATCTAGTAGTTTACTGAAGAAGGATAATTCATCAAATAAGAAAGAGTTTGGAGGTACAGCGCATGAAGTACCGGGTCGTAATCGTGAGGGGGATGTGGTATGTTTAACTTGAAAGCAACTTACGTCGGACTCGTATGAGCTGATGGCAATCACTAGCAGTATACGGGTTCCAGACTACCGATCCATATTCTGAAATTGGCCTAACTAAAGCACAATAAAGTGACTTTAACGAGGCGGCAAGCTTAAATTCATCAGCTATTCGTATAATGAAGCCAAGTAACTTGAGTGCCTTACAAGTAACATGATCAATGTGAACTTTGGGATTAAGTGAGGGAAAAAATCCAAAAAAATCCAAGATCACGGATATTGTCAACAATAGAGACAAGAACGATTAATACCACCATTAATAGAATAAGAAAAGCTTAAGGGTGCTCGGCCCCTTGAAAAAGTCATTGATTTTCATTTAGAAACGTTAAAACTTAAGCCAAGACACTCGCCCCGAGCGACAAGACTGTCGAGATCTGATTGGAGACAGATGCAATCTTCAATACTCCTAATCTTATAATATAGCTTAAAATCGTCAGAAAAGCAGAGAATATTTCTATGGGAGTAAGAACGGTGATCTTCTCTTAGATCCCCCCCCCCACTTTTACTAATTCACCGTAACAAAATGTAATCGCACCACCACCACCCGCAGCTTCCTCATCGTTTCCAGTCCGTACTATCTTAGTTCGTGATGCTGAGTAATAAACTCTTTGAAAGATTATAATTTATATGAGATACGGCGGATAATCAAACAGCTGTTTTACCGTATCGTTCGTCATCCGTGAAGTCATAAATTTAAATTTTATCATTTTCGAGTAAACCGTTGAATATATTCTTAATGTTAAAAATTCAATGGATAGGCACAAAAAACCTACATAATATTCCTTGACGACAACTATATTATTACCAAATTAAAGATGTGAATTCTCTGTTTACATACATTTGTCGTTATGCATTTTTGACAAAGTAGATACCTATACTGTAATAAATTATATGAAGGTAAACACTAAGCATTCATTATTATTTATTGGTATTATTAAAGTAAATATAGTTTGAAATAATGTAGATATTTGATATATAGGTACACAGTCGCACAAACAATATAGTAAATGTTTATCCCCGTACATATGTATTTACAACAATTAGTCATGGTTTTATAGAAATATTAATTCCAAATCCATTTATTTATTCTTACGTCATAGGGATATACGTATATTATAAATTATAATATAGTTATATACTCGTAATATACGAGTAGCCAGTAAGTACCAACCCCTAAAATTGTGTGTAGTACGACACACATTGTGTAGTACGAAAATGTTAATGTGCAGTACGAAATTAGCAACTGTGTTAATCAAATTTTAAATGTCTACATATTATAATACCCAGTGGCGTATTTATGTAGATCCAAAATAAATTACTATTTAATATTACACGAAAACGTAAATACCTATAATTAATTTTTTAAATATAATTTTTACAATATAATAACTGAAAATAGAGAATGATGACCGAAAAAAAGTAATAATAATACCCTCAAAATGAATATAATGACAAAATTTTCGATTCAGAGCTGTGCAAAATTTTTTTTCGTTTTATAATGATGTTTATTTGTATAATAGTTTTCTGTGAACAATTTATTGACCAGAAGACTTGAAGTCATGATCTATTTTTTTTCATGCATACCCAATTATTGGCACAAAATTTTATCAAAAAGTACTTTGAAGAGGTAATTGGTCGAATTTTGAAAAATAAACCAGAAAAGAAATATTGAAAAATACGGGTTAAAATAATTGTTATTCCTCATAAATCCGAAAATATTGGTTCTAAATACTTGAACATTTTACAAAGTATGTATTTTACTCGAGCTTAAAAAAAATGATTTTAATAATAATTAAAATATGTATATGTAATAAATATATTTTGTATTAAAAATGGTATAAACAAATATTTGATTTTCCAATTAATGTAAATAAAATCCAATTAATACCATTTAAAATGATTTTACAAATGTGGATGGAGTTTTTTGGTAATCAAAATTCGATTATCTATATTATTATTACTAGGCTATGGTTCTTAGGTACTTTTATAATTTATTACCAAACTAAAGAATAATCAACCTAAAATTTTAAAGAAAATTATTATTTAAAACTTAAAAGTATAACTAAGTAATGTTTTATTATTATATTTTACAACTCTCATGACCGGGTCTGTAATCGGTTTTTATGTAGTATTTCTGAGAAAAATAATCTAAAAATGAAAACCACCATAATGTACAATTTTTTTATATTTCTGTTAGAAAATTAGGAAAAATGTAGGTATGAATAGAAAAATATGTTATACTGAAAAAGTTATTTTGTCAATCGTTTTTATTCATGCTTAATGATAATTTTATACAAAATATTTTTAAAAAATGTTATATAATATTAAAATTAAGTGCATTTAAGTCTGAAAATTTCAAAAAGTTCAAAATTCAAACGAAATATTTTGAATAAGTATTACATACCAAAATAGCCCACGGATCATGAATTCCCTAACATCCTTTACCCACAGTCTAACAGCAGTCCTTATTTGTTTGTCACCTAAATGATTTTGCCCCTAATAAGATGGTAAAATATACAAAGATTATCTAAATTATTGGGTTTCAATATTTTTAGACACCCCCCCCCCCAGAAAAAAGTTGAAAATACGCCACTAAAATATTAATAATGAATAATAAAATAAGATCATTCAAAGAAAAAAATGTAACCTATTAATGTGTAGTACGAAAATTAGAATATTTTAGGGACTTGCTAATAAGTAACTTAATTATTATAGCGTATGTGGTATGTCGTATAGTAATGACATGCATTCTCAGCGCATGGTGGATGTACTCGTAAAATAAAAAATAATATTAAAATAGATCGATAGACGTTATAAATTGTATGGTTAGAACTTGAAACTTATAATAGGAACCTATTAGTCTATTACTAGTTATTTTACTTATTATATACAGTTTACGCTGTACTGTGTAGTGTGTACACTTCATGTACCAATACTATATTTTCTTTTACCACAGAACTGGATATTTGTTTGATATGTTCTATAGTGGTGGGTTCCATATATAAATATTAATATATATATTATTGTATATATATTATTGTATATATATATATTATTGTTACGAACCCAGATTTTTGAGGTCAAACCGAACTTTTTCAAATTTTAACGAACCGAACCGAACCGTACTTACAATTTTTTATTCGAACCCGAACTTCAAAAAAATCAAAAAATATTAAAAACAATTTTGCACTTGATTGATTTAAAAGTTGGCAACTCAAGGGCTTCTTTTTTTCCTTGATCGTCAAAATACTGAATTTAAATTTATAAATTTACCGAGTAGCAGTGTATTGTTAATACGACGACAAAACTATCTATTTTTGTATCGTACCATGAATATTGGTATACGAATTACGATTAATGTATATTTTCTGCGTATGCCGCTTCCAACGTCGAAAACTCGCCAGAATAATCAGTGATCGATTCTAATTTAAAATATTTATAAACAACATTTATAGCATACTATGGAATATAGGTATATGATTCGTAAATAATTTTTAATAAGTACATCATATCATATTATATTGATAAACGATAACGAAAATTTGTCTATAATAAGTACCTACTCAAATAATATATTACGGAAAAAATCATTATTATCCATCCTAAAAATAGAAAAGAAAACTACTTATTTAAACATTTTTAATTTTTTTTATCGGTTTTCAACACATTAGGTTCAAATTTTGTTATCCTTGTTTCGATATTCGAACAGCACTATTTTGTGATTAGTTCAGTTTGAATATTTTCAATTTTGAGTTCGATTTTCGAACTGAATCGAACACCTCGGGTTTGTAACAGTTCGTAACATCATTGATATATATATTTAATTTCCTTATATCTATATTCTATAGTAACCGGCTCAAACAAGTCCTGATCAACTAAGTAGGTACTATATTTATTTAGTCTCTTGCCTCGTTTATTTTATCAATATTCTCCCCCGAAAAATTAAGCTGTTTGTGCCTATGACAATAAATATAAAATCATGTAAAACGGTCATTTTACTGAGATAAAATGTACGCGGGAAGAAGTTGGTGAGCCCAGCGAACGGTTTTTTTTTTTTTAGTTATTTGGGCTGGTCAAAACTTTTGCCCCTCCCTTTCAAAAACTGAAACGACTCCCCTGGTATTACTATAGTACCTAATGTATTATATATATATATATAATAAACATAAGTTTTTATCCCCGTTGTGTCCGTCTGTATATCCGTATAGTTACTATATTATAGTACATAGTTATACGATTTTGTCGAATTGGTTATTATATAATAGATATTATTCGTTTTGTTTTATAACATTTTTAGATTTTTGTTTAAAACACGTTTAGAAACTGGAAATTTAGCATGATCGCGAAGTGGATTTTCCTGTTCTGTTTTACTGTTTACCTGTACTATAAGGGAGGGTTCCGGACCCGAAATCTACCTACTATAATCGCATGATGACCACAGAATTAAATAATAACAAATAATAAAATCAAACTTTATACTTTATAGTATTATAAGATGAAAATCGATAGTTTATCGATTATAAAATAATGAACAGTTCATTTTTCTGAATATGGCAATATTTATTAGATATTCAAAAGATTCTTAAATTCAAATGAAAGTACATAAGTATGAAATAAATTACGACAAGTTGGTATAGTAAAATACAAACAAATATGGTTGGGTGGCGAAATGACCCTTTTGTCCCCTCCCGAATCTGTAACTGCAGGTAGTAAGGAAGTCTTATTCAAACTTCACCAGTATTATTTTTAGAAAAAGTCTAGTTTATGGAATGCCATTTATGTTTCAACTTATTATTTTTTTTAATTGGTATTTTTGTTTTTGAGTAATTGTATATAAAAGTTATACCTGTTTTTAAATGACCAGCACGATTTTAAATTCTCCGGTTTGCAGCGAAATAGCACGTAAAGATTTTAAGGTAGGTATTTAAATGTCGTTAGGAAAATATAGCTGGTAGAAATGTCAAAAATTGAATGTAAAATATTCACCGATTTATAATGAAACATCACGTCGAGTTAGTATTATTATATTACGTATTTATTTTATACACCCACATTTACCTTCTTTTTTTTGGTGGAGTTTATTCTAAAAATTGTGGCGGTTTGCAAAATAATACACACATTTAATATATCAGTTGAGTTTTTTATTTTTTTATAAAAACAAAAATACACTATAGGTATTATAAAATAAACTAGCTTTAAAATTTAAATGTTTACCTATAATTTGAAATTAAAAGATTGCATGACATTTTAACAAAACCATTGATATAAAAATTCATAATTTTACATAGGTTTTAAACAAAAAAAGCAACAAAGAATATTAATATAGGTATAAATAATAATAATTATTCTTAATACTTAAAATATCTAACAAAATACTTGAATCATTTGAAGAATTTTTGTCACTAATATAACGTTAATGTTTGTAACGATTATAATTAGGTACTTATAGATAGGTATGTACTGTACTTTTATTGACTGTTTTGTTCAAAAATTAGTTAGAAAAAATCCACTCTATAAACGTGCTGAATTTCCAGTAGTAAATCCAATGGTGGACATTAACTAGTTAAAAAGTTAAAGTTAAGTAAAAACGTTAATTTTTGTTTAACTTTTAACTCAACTAGTTAATTAATTTGTTTATTAACTAATTAACTTAACTAGATTAAATTATCATTGGCTTAACTTAACTTTTAATAGTTAATTTTTATAATCATTTAGTTAAGTTAACACGTAAAAGACAAGAAATTGTATCATAGTATCTACAAACTTGTAACTAGTACCTAATATTAAAAAAAGTAAATAGTATGGACATTTTATTCTTAAATATTTGAATGATTTAAAAAAAAGTCTGGAAATAAATGTTAAATGAAAAAAAATTTACTTATTTTTAACTAAGTTAAGTTAATATTTTTTCAATGTTAACTTTTAACAGTTAAATTTATTTTTGGTTAACTCTTAACTTTTAACTGAAGGCATTTAGACTAACTTAACTTAACTTAACTAAGTTAATTTTTTCCATTAACTTGCCAACCTTTGAGTAAATTTGTTAAATAACACAATAAACTAGTTTCATAAAATTTATCAAAATAATTTGTTATTGTTACATCATATTATAAGTTTACTTTAATTGGTTTTATTAATTATTAAGTTATAGTTAAAATTATATAAACTACTATACATACTTATTAATATTATTAATTTATTATGAAAGTTAAATTAATAATAACTATGGCGCATTGGTCAATTATATAACATTATTACAACATATGTAATTAGTAATAAGTAATATACATAAGTAATTATATATATAATTACTTCAAATCATATACTTATATGCATGGTACATAAGGATGGGCATACAATTAACTATTTAAAGTTAAGTTGATAAGCAAATATTTCTAAACAGTTAAACAATTTATAACCAATATATATTTAATTAGTTTGAGTTCATTAGTAAAAGTATATCTACGTTCATAATGTCGTTAAATTTTTAAAACATTTTTTTTTTTTTATCAATATTAACTAAATAATAATTATTATTATCATAGACTTTAGACTTCATTAAAATCATAAAGACTATGAAGTTTTAATGATTTTGAAACAATATCAATCAGTTGAATATTTTTAATATTTTCTTGAGAGGAGACTCATATTATACTCGTATTAAAAATACCACATATGATTGTTAGCACGGTAAAAAATGTACAGGTCAGTAGGGGGTAAAAGTATTTTCGTTTATTTTAGTTCTTTCGTGGCACTAAGTAAAATAAAATAAAATAATAATAATTAATAATAATAAATAAATTATTAAATTAAATTATGTATAATTTCTATAGTGTTCATAAAGTTCTGGGGGTCCAGTATCCCTGGACTCCCCATAAAACAGCTACTGGTCATACTATATATACTGTATAAGAGGTAATAATTGTTCTTTATGCGTAAAAAAATGACTTATTTATAGTACTAACTAGAATGAATTTGCTATCAAAAACTCCTACTCGATTACTATACCCGAAAAGATTTATACATTCAGAAAAAAAAACGCACGTTATTGTAAAACTAATAGATTCTTTAGTTTAGCTCAAAATACAAAAACCTTTTGACAATAAGTGTATGGATTTGACGATAATTTTGTGGATTGAATTCAATATAAATTAATTTAAACACATTTTATGAAATTAAAAATATAATTTTTTTAAAATTCAACCTAGAGGTAGTAAATACACCAATGACACCATTTATACTCTAAAAATTTGCTCACAAATATTTATACATAGTAAATTTCTAAATACATTTTTTTTTAAATAACTTGTACTTTGTGAAGAAAAGTTAAGTACTAAATATAAATTTAAATTAATTAAAAATGTGAATTTTATTCAAAAGTTTTTGACTTCAGGAATTTTAAACTTAATTCATATTTGAACTAATTTATTCAAAAATTTGTATGTAATGAACCACATTTATGTCTATTATATTTGTAGTTATACGATTTGACTAATGTTTATAAATTATATATTTATAAATTGAGAAAAATATAATTTCGTCTTGTGGATAATATGGTAAGTACATATATTTTGAGAACGCTATACATGCGTTTTAACGGCATTAAAACACTTTCTCGTTTTTTAAATATAACTTTTTTCCTAGTTATCGTAGATTCAACATTTAAACAGAATATGAAAGATGAGAATATTTAAAATAGACGAACATAAAGTTTTTTTTTTAGTGAAAATTTGGAAATTTGACGTTTTACAATCACAAATGTTAGATGTTTAAATTCATTTATCGAAAATAAACTCTGGGCTCGGTCTTAGTCTTAGTTATCATCTTTTATTTTGTGTAATTATTTCTCTTTTAAGATAATTTTTGATTAAACTGTGATAAGGAAACCACAAGTAGTTTTTGAACAAATGTTGTGATTACACAACAGTAAAAAGTGGTTCAGACATAAGACTATTTTGAGATTTTTTAATGGTTAAATTTTCATTTTCCAAAGAACTTCTTAAAAAAGCCCCTACACAGAACCCCTTATAAATGTACTGTATAGCATCCTCTCAGGCTACCTACTTAACTATATGGTCACGATTCACATGTTTAAAAAATAAAATAAGGCGTGTCACATATATATGTTACATTAGAAATAATATGGCAGATCACATGTTGAACAAATACCGAATGGTCTTTTGAATGATATATAATATGTACCTATAATGTATATACAATATATAATATATTACCTATGGTAATACCTATAGTAATGCTTACAATGCTATATATTATAACGTCAAACATGAATATACTTATATAAACCCGACCAGTGTAACTCAATCAAAACATTAATACCTAACCGGCAACGTGCAAAGAATTTCCAACGTTTATTTTCATAAATTTTTTTCCATGTTATAACAGGCCAGTGTTAAAAAAATATCGTGATATTAATGTATTCTTAAAATAAACAAGTTAAAAAGCCCATTCCGCAAGCGTGCTGAATTTCCGGTTTCTAAACGTACCTACCGATTCGAAACAATAATCTGAAAATATAAAACAAAACGAATAATATTTAACTCCCCAGTAACTAAATCAATAGTCGTAATTATATACTAGTAACTATGGACAGACGGACATAATAGTGTCTAAATTTATGTTTGGAAACCCAAAAGTCAATTAAATTTGAATATTCCCTCATATAGTACAGTATACGAAAAGTTCCGTATTTTCAACATACGATTAATATTTCATTACTGCCAATTAGAATGTAATGAATTTGGGATTTGAAGTAAAGCTAATAGGGTAGAAAGCAATTATTGGGCTACGGTTGAAAAACAATATTTATATTAGAGTGGAATTTTTAATGAATTGTTTAATGTTATTATTAAAATTATGTAAAAACAAAATTTATTTTTGTATTTTATATTTTTTGCATCCACTCTATATTTCAATATTAATATATATATGATATCCAAAATTAATTGTATTATTTCCAAATATGTGTAAGAAAAATAGATTTTTGATAATTTTGAAATATGAAAACTGTGTGATGTTATATGTGCAGATCATAGGCGGATGCAGACCTTATGATTAGGGTATGCAAGAGGTCAGAATTTTGGGCCAACTAGAAGAAAAAAATAAAATACTTTGATTTTAAATTATTTATTAATAAATAACATTTAACTATAACTACTGTATTATATCATAATAATTTATATTATTATTATTATATTAATAATAATAAAATAAATTATAATAACATTCTTCTTTGAAATTGACAGATTTCTTAAAGTCATCAATTATATCCTTAAGTTTTATTTAGTTTTAAAATCGTTTTAGGTAATTACCAGAAAGGCTATTCAATTAATAGATACCTACTAATAATAATGTAGTAAGTAATTATGAAAACAATAAATATACAAAAATTGTTACAATGATTAATTTAAAATAATTTAAGTTTATTTATATTTCTATATTGTAAAATAAAATACCTATTTTACTAAACATTTTAGTAGTATAAAAAAAAACGAAAACAGTTTTAATAAATTATTGTAAGAAGTTGCATGCAACAGAATAATTTTGGTTGAATTTTACATATAGCTAATGCTGCATATTTAAATTTCGACAATATTGTAGCTATAAATTATAATCTTAATACGATAAAATATTAGTCTAATATGCAAGAGAATTTAACATTATAATATTATAATGAAAATATGATGCATGACTTGTGAATAATATAGTTCATCCTTTAGAATCAAGTATGATAATAGGTATCTATTATAGGTTTACGTGATCTTTTGAAAATCTTAATACCATAACTTGGTAAAGAATAAAATATTAGATTGAAAGCATTAGTCATGACTTCATTGAAATAGAAAATATAATTTAGGTGTGTGTAAATTGGTACATACTTGTTTTTCTTTTTTTACTAAAGAACGAAATCAAATTACTTTGGCTTTTCTTTTTGTATACAATATCTATATGTTAATTAATTATTTAAATATTAAAATTATATGTAAATATATAATAATATATTAATAATAATAAATTATATATAATGTAATAAAATTGCCTCGACAAGGCTCTATAAATGTGCTACGGGTATACATGTAAAAATAGAAAATAGAAAAAATTTCGTCATGCGGATGCACGTGTTTTTTAATATCACGATGTATGGGTATGTACATCGTGATTAATATGGGTATATAAATTGGTTATTGGAAAATATGAAATTTAGGAAAATTGGTAGCAACCCGAACTTGATAATATTCATGGATAATAAAGGAATGGATGGACCATCCCTATACCTAATACGCGGAGCGTTGTGTATACGAGAGCATATACGTTACCATAATGGTAACTGTGGTTTAGTGATTGTGGTAGCATTGATACTTGAATGATAAGTGATAACCCAGTATACCGCTCAAATTTCAAAATATGTTTGACCATTATGTTAGACAAAAATATTACTATTTGACCGGTGATATTATTTATATTTTATTATGTAATTTATAATTTAATTATGTTTATTGTTCACGATTTTAATTTATTTTATCAATATTTTATACATGTATTATCATTTATCAATAATACATTTTTGTAACCGTGATCAAAACCACATACAACCAATGTGGTAACGAGTATGCTCTTCAGTCACAGAATTAAACAATACAGTGGCCCATTTATTCCTTTATTATATATAATAATATTATCAATACAAAAATATGTTATCATAATAAAATAAATAATATTGTGATAATAACGTTTTTTTTTTTTTTTTTTACAAGTAACTACTAATAGCGATGTATCTATTTAAATAAATATTACCATTTTTTTGAAAATAATTGTCTATACGACATATTTTTATTTGATTAGGGTATGCAGCTGCATACTGTGCATATCCCCTTGCGTCTACATATGGTGCAGATATTATAAGTTAAGGGGTACTGTAGTGAAAAGGTCAAAATATGGGTGGACGTAAAATAACTTTTCTACTAGGTACCCGTTACTTACAATTGGACCAAATGAAAATTATATAATTTGTTTTAATTTGTAGACGTTATCATTACATAAGTCAACCTTTCCAACTTATTTTATGTAATAAACATACGATTAATAGTACTCATTTATTTCTAATTACACGTAGTTATAGGTATAAGGTATGGTGTTAATTTGGAAATGAGTGCACTTAATAAAGGATCATACCTATAAGTAAAAATTAGATTTTTTGTTTTATTATCCTCAAAAATATATTAAAACATAACAAAAATATACACTACCTAATATACTGGCATTATTGTCTCTGTCTAACATGTATGACACTATATGTAGAATTAAAATTTTGGTGTTTAGGTTAAATTAAGAGTTTAAACATTTATCACAAAATTTAAAGAGTGGAATATTTTCGAGTGAACCATGGGCTCTTTGTAAAATATCGTCTGTCAAAAAAGTTAATGCTAATTAAAAATATTAAAAACTAAAAATACCGTAACTTTTTTTCAGACAATATTTTACAAAAAGCCATAAGGTTCACTCGAAAATATTATTTTCATTAAATTTGATAATCGGTGTTTTAGCTCTAAATTTAATCAAAACGACATAATTTAAATTCTGTGTAATATCATTTTATTACCTAGGTATATTGCCAATTAGATAGACGGAGACAGAAAATTCGGGTATAACATCTTCCTAAGATCAAAACAGCATTTGTCAGTACGTAACACGTGTTGATAACAATTTTAGTGACAAAATTAACATGAAATATTTCTAAAATTTGTTGGCTACAGTTTATTGTATTCCTGTCATTCACTGATATTTTTGGTAGTAAAAACATGTCCAGGAAAAACCAATAAAATCACTCCTTAATGTAATTTTAGAGTTCACCATTTGGGATTTTTACAAAATATAAATTAACGAAAAAGTCAAAAGAAAAAGGATTTTCGTACGTTGGATATTGTGCTATACAATAAAAAATCAATGAGTTATTATAATAAATGTTATCTTTTAAATATTTAAAATCGTATCAAAATGCCCTTTTGTTTCTTTTTCGTAAATATGTTTTTAAAAACAAATGTTGCGATTACACAACAATAAAGTGGTGCAAATACCGGACTATTTATAGATTATTTTTAAAAGCTATTTAAACATTTATTATATGTTAAAGTTAAATATTTCTTATAAATTAAATCTTATTTATTTTTATTTTTATTTTTTTATAAAAATTTTTTTTAAATATTTAAGTATCTAAGTTGTGCCGAATTTAAAATAAGCGAACTATTTACGATCGGAGATTATGCATTTATACTAAATAGTTGTATAAAAAATAATTAATAAAAATAAATCGTTATTGTTAAATAAATAACATTATAAAATTCAAACTAGTAAAGAAATATTGAATCGAGCACTAAAATGAAAATAGAGAAAATGGTTAAAAAAAGAAGAAAACTCAATGCACCAACTAAGTTTATCAAGTAGTTCGTAGAGGTAGTTTTTTTATTTATTATTTTTTTTTTAGCTTAAAAATAAACACATAAGCGTACATATTGTGAATTCGTAATAAGGTATATTCTTAAATGCAACTGTTATTTCAACTCGAGTCTAGAGTATAAAACAAAAACGTAATAAAATTATGTAAATCTAAAAATAACACATAATTTTTAATGCATATTTTATAATTATTTTTTAAGCGAGGATATTCTTTAATATTTTATTGCATCGTGGGGGGGGGGGATTGTTTAGAAATGGAAAACAAAAAAATTAGTTTTCGATTTAAAAGGAAAATATTCAACTAGGAATGAATCATTCTACAGTTTTTTTTTTTATCTACATGTGATTATTTTTCTTTTGCAAAGGGATAGGCGGTTGAGTTTAACAAGATATGTTCCAAATGTATTATACATCGGAATTTTGACATAGGTAATACTTTCAATGGTACTTTTTGAATATGTTCAATAGTTTATGCTGGTAAAGGAACATTGTACACCACCGAAAATATCGAATAAGCGTTGTAAAACACATCTACTGTTTTTTAAAATTATTGGGTATTTAATTTGTTACGCCGATACGGAAAATGGTCAGTGGAATTAAATAAAAAACGTTAAGTTTTCCCTTTCACCTAAAACCGTCTATTTGGAGTTTGCATATTGTATAATAGATTATCTTATATATAAAATGCTGACTTTTCTTAGTCGTTTTTTCCAAGAAAAAACATCTTATACTCATATTTAATTCCCCGGCCCGTTTTTGCCACCGCTCGACTCGTATTCCTCTACCATTAACGTTTTCAAACCATTCCCCGGTTGTTTTGTGAATTTTACACCCTTCGTTCGTTTGCGTTTTCGCCTTTTCTCCAAGTTTTGGATGCCGGGGAGAAAAAATGCGATTTCCAACGCACCCATTTCCGTTATCTCACGACGTTTTTCCATGCTATCGTACCATCGCTCTGAACTTCCGAAATCGACTTAAGCAACCTTTGTAGGCCTTTTTCGACGCCACATACGTCGAATTCGTGTTTTCCTGGACGTTTTAACGCCTGATTGAACATTTCTTTGTTTACTTATCGTCTCCGTCCGAAGGGGATGTTCGTTTCGAATAGCGTATATATTATCTGTCGATATACGTAATGGTGTCGTCCGTTGTCTGAATTGCTTAAATACGAGAAATTTGAATTAGTTTATCATCGATTGTGTAGAGTAAAGGA
This sequence comes from Pemphigus obesinymphae, assembly GCA_025469235.1. Lineage (NCBI taxonomy): Eukaryota > Metazoa > Arthropoda > Insecta > Hemiptera > Aphididae > Pemphigus > Pemphigus obesinymphae. The sequence continues at coordinate 113,322 of JAIPRL010000679.1, forward strand.
TGTGGGAATGAACTTTCGATACTGGTACTCTGGAACAAGTCTCACTCTGCCAATTTTTTTTTTATCTAATATCTGAAATCGTAATATATATTTTTATCATTATAAATTTTACGAGTATTATTTAATATTTATTATCATTTTTTTTTTCGTTTGTTTGAATTAAATTTTGTACCTATTTATTTTATAGATCTGAATACTTTTAATTAAATTATGTGTTATATAATACCATGTGACGAGTCCGTATTTAAGTATTTTACCTATACTATAGTTTTACATTTCATAATATTTAATTTAAAATCGTAGTACTTCCGTAGTATTTTCCACAATTTCAATTAAATTTATAATGATATATTAGGGCGAAATTGGTCACATGTAGGTATAATCGGACTTTTGAACATATCGACCTGACGACAAAAAAGGTTATATAAAAATATATTTAATTATATTATATTATATTTAATGGTAAATGTACGTTTATCAAATATACATTGATATATATTTTAAATTTTGATTTAATTTATAGCGTAGTGTAAAACCTATTATACACTCAGGCGAGAACCGAACGAAGCAAAGTTTAAGTTCTTTTAAATTTCCCAGAATAGTAAGTTTGATTGATTTTCAGATTACTTAGGTATTTTGTCAACCTATTCGTTGGAAACACTTTAGGGGTGAACAATTATCTTCTAAAAAGCGAACGCCAGTTTTCGCTGTAGTCGGAATATTTTTAAAATTAATTAATTAACAAATTTATTTCCGAATACACAAACCGAGATATACGAATTGCACTCAAAAGTAATTCTATTAATGAGGTGTTGTACTAAAAAAAAAGTACCTAACTCAAATCGAGTTACAAATTAAAGGTTTCGCAATCAAAAGGTGTTACACTTAAGCTAGTATTTGTATATTTTATTATATTATTATTTTGTGGCTCTGAATAACAACTGAAACCCACTTGCTTCCATCCCCATCGAATAAAAATAGGTAGGTGTATACCGTACAAATATGGATACACAGTATAAATAGTTTGTTATTTTCCTTGCATTTGTACAAAAGTACATTCTACATGCACATTATTATATACCGTATAAAAGATAGTTTTTCTTTAAGTTTCAGGGAACAACGGAAAAAATAAAATAAAAAATGACCTCTCAAAAGTACCAAATATAATTAATTTGCCATCGTTAACGTATGGACACACCATAACTACTCGACAGAAATTATAAAAAAATAAATACTAACATCATTATAAAATCAATGTAATGATAAAAATAATGTTTATATTTATATTATACATACCTTCGTAGTATATAAATTAAATTATGTTCGTAAATGTATACATATCATGACGTTTAAAAAAATCATACTAATCAGAATATTTTTTTTTCGAAAAGTAACACTGAACACGCAATGAAAACACTATAAAAATATAAAATAAATAAGTGCACTAGTTTTCGTCGTTTCCTTTTTTAGAGTATGGATGCGACATTTTAAACAAAAAGGAGGGAAATGTTCAGAGGATATTTAACGAATATTTATGTGATAATTATTTTCACTTATTGGCGAATAAAACATATTTAAATACCTACATTTTTTTTGCCACTATCGAAACGCAATTCTCGTTGAACGAGTTTGTTAATGTGAAAATATATAAATGTACGAGACACAAGACACAATTATCGAACAGAATTTTGGTTTTTAAAACATTAAACAAATTTTAAATTTAAATTCAGCTATACTTTTTTTTAAAGTTTGTTTAGTCAGAGTGAATTTATATTATTCGAAAAGAGTTGCAGTGTATGTATATAATATTTTAAAATCAATTTTTACTTCATTTTAGCATAATATTTAATACGAGTACGGTTAAAATTTAATACCTATTATTTATTTATCATGAGGTAGTTTTTGTATCAATTCTATTTAATTCTATTTAAATTTTATGAATAAAACTCGTAAACATTATAAGCAGTAGGTAGTCAGTTGAGAATAAAAAGTAAAAAGTGATATTATTATTAAACGTTATTGTAACGACTATAATTTTTTGTCATAAATAAATCAATACAACCGTGTTAAATTGAAAAATATCTTTGACTTTTATTATATTTTCTGTTGTCATTTATGGTGTTCTTATTTATCCTACTCTTTCTCTCTCGCTTTATACGTATACCTATATAATATATTATATTAAATAGATTTTATGTTCTCAGTTCGTATATCCATTTAATAATTTTATAGATTACTATTATATTTTATAGTATTCCTTATATTTTCTTAATGTCGTTAAATGTATACAATTTTTATAACTTAGTTTGATAAATGTGTTAATGGAATGTATTGCGTTGAATCTAACAACATTTAAATTCATTTCAAATAAACATTTCATTTATAAATATTTGAACATGCAAATATGTTCATTTTTATGATAACAGAATACCTAACTAGTTAATTATTTTAAAAATGTTTAAGTAGTTGGTAAATAGAAAATTTCAAAATCCTTCAATTATATATTTTATTATTATTATTATATGATTTTAAAATTATGTGTTTTTACTTTTTATTTATTATTATAATAAATTGTTTTCATGTCTTTACTTAAATAATCGATTAAATGGAGTATTCAACTTGTTATATGCATACTTATTTTCCGGTAGAAAATTGCATCTAGTTGGTACTTTAAAGAGGTAATTTTTCTATTTTTCCAATAGTTTTTTTTAACACGTAAGGTAAAATTACCGAAAAATTACGCAATACCTATGAGCAATTTCAGCAAAATGTAATATTGTTATTTTTTCTTGATTCTGTAAATAATGATCTTAATAAATAATAACATTAAAAATTTTCCCCAAAAATCTATTTTAAATACGAAATTAATGTAAATCATTTTAAATATATTTTCCTAGTTTGGGCTATTTATAGCAATTAAATATTTTAAGGTAGTTAAGTAATCAAAGCTTTAATTTTAGGTTAAATTTGCAACCGAGTTTTACATGCTAAAAATATCTATTTTTGTCCATCGTAACGATTGTATATAATCCTATAAAAATTTTGAAAACCTAATTAAATTTGTTAACAAGTAATTTTGATTGACTTTTTACTTTTTAGATTTTGAGTAGGTGATTAAATTTTTTAAAATTTTTTTTGCAATTTTGAGCTATTTATAGACAATTTAGATTTTGAGGTTTCTATGTCCTAAAAGGGGTAATTTTGGGTTTTAAGGCCTGAATAATTTATTCGGCGTTAAATATACGTTACTCTAACTAAATTAAAAAAATCTCGAATATCCGTAGTCACAATTTTTTTTAAAGTCATTTTAATTTTTTCGACAAAATTATCAATTTTGAGGTATTTAAGACCAAATATTTAGTAAAATGAGATTTTAAGACCTGAAAAAATTTAATAGAACGTTATTCGTGCATTAATTTAACTAAATAAAAAAAAACCAACGGAAAAAAATATTTTTGATTCTGAGCGTAGCGAGAAAGCTAGTGGTTTTACAACGATTTCTTTTTTTTTTAAGTCCACGCGCATTCGCACAGCCTCATAGTAACTTTACACCTATGAAATTGCTGCTTTTTTCAGCTACATTTTGTTTAAAAAACAGGCGGGAATAATATTTATATCTACCTATACTGCAGTTTTGTGATTACCACATAACGATGTTAATTATTATAGAATTGAATGATCAATTATTATTATATCTTCTTTTTCTCATTCACCTTCTTTTAAACTATTTTTATGTGATAATTAAAAAAAAAAAAAAAAACCAAAAAGTGTATTCTCTCAAAAAAGTACGATAATCGTCAATTCCTAAAGTTCCCAAACATTTTTAATTGGTATTGTATGTTTATTATCTTAATTATTTTATTCAACTGTATGTCACGTGACTGTTTAATTATGTTACTGTTGTATAGAGTACCTATTTTAATATACACCAATTATAAATCAAACGGTTTACATAATATTTAGTTCGTTTTCAATATTAAGTGTCTTAAACTGAATATTCAATGAAATACACTGTATATTTTGTCTAGTAATAGTTATGTGCTTATATGAAACTGAGCTATTTTAAACATATCATATTACATTTTAAAATATACATAAGGTGTTACATTAAATCATATTTATTTTTACATAGTTTGATCTTGTAATGTAATGTTAAACATAAGTAGGCACTGAGTATATAATTAATATTAAGAGTTGTGTATACTACACCGAATCTACGCTTACCGAATCGTTTTATTGAATGCTATGATTTATCATTGCTTTCAAATGCAATACATCCGCCAAGAGTACTCTGTCCAGTAGCAAAGTGCTTCCACCCCCTACTAACCGGCTTTTTATCATCTGAAAGTGACCGATTTTTCGATTAAAAAGTTGAGTAGGAGCTTTAGAAAATTGGTTTTAGTTAGTACTTTTGTGATGTTGTATTTTTGATTTTTCCAGTAGTATCCTTAAGCTTGAAGAAAATCTATCTTTAATACAGTGTATAAGAATGTGTATGCAGAATACAGTTTTGTACAAACGTTCAAGTAAAATAACAAAATACTAATACAGTATTTACATACTTATACGGTGTATATATTATTATTCGAAGAATAATAAAGAGGAAGTGGGTTCCAATTTTTATTCAACTCCAAAAATAAGAACATAATGAAATATTTAAATATAATATCAAAACAATTTGTCATAATGCATTTCAGAAGAAATAGAAATTAAAATCTCGGATGAAGTTCAGTATGTTAGCTGCTAATAGTGTAGTACCTATTGTATTTAAAATAAATTTCAAAAAGGGATTTTTTGATGGAAAATTAAATCTATACTTTGTTTTTGAGAGAGGTTATATGTTAATTCCCCTCTCATTTTCGATTGGCAATGGTTCGAAGATTTGTTCACGTCAGTTACCTGATTTTATTATTGAACGCTTCCAATACCTTAAAACCTCCTCAATAGTGAGGCTAGGTTTTCCATTGGCTATTTACCAGTAATGGTTATCAACTAAAAGACAGCGTGGACAATTTTACGTAATCGTTACGATTTCATATACTATTTACTATAATATTACGATAATATACGATACAATTACGATACTATTACGATTTACTACTCACTCCTCTGCTCGTTAAGTAAAATAATGTTCATTCATATCTTTCCTAATTACAATATTATCCTCGATTCCCGAAATTTTTTTTGACTCTCCTCACATCCTACTTATGGAGCATATGCACTAACTATATTCAATATCTTATCCTCCAACACTTCTACCTTTCGTTTCTTTATTATTATATCACGCCTACGCCATTCTTTGTATTTGTTTTTCCTGAATATATGATTGTATACCCTTCGCTAATTTTCCTTTCCTTTTTTTCTTACCACTTTGTTTCTTGCACATAGTAAATTCTATTTGCTAGGTATACACGATGCTTAAGAAAAATAATATCAGAAGGGAAATTTCGAATTTTTTGTCAATTTATATATTGTAAACTGCATGATATCGTTGATTAAATTATTTAATAATATAATATTATATAATTTAAATTAATGTCTGGTGTGACAGGTAATCAATGTTTGGAGGCCGATTCATGTCAGGTTAATTCAACTCATGACATTTATCATTGTGATGATACACACTGCATACCAAAATCACTTGTTTGCAATGGGATACCGGACTGTCTTCAAGCCCAAGACGAAACCGTATCTGAATGTGGTAAGTCGTTGGAAATTTAATAAATCTCATTTTTATATATTTATAGAAATAGGATTTTTATGCACTCAGTATCGTGTTAAAGGGAAGGGGAGGTGAAAATTACCTAAGAGCACCAATGCCAGGGACCTTATTTTGTACGGCATACGGATATTGTTCGTACGTACGAACCGTTATATGTCATATTTTTGTATAGATATGATTGAAATTTGGTATTTTGTACGGTCATATGAATTTTTCGTATAACGCCTATATTCGTATGACCAGTGGCATAATCATGGGGGGGGGGATCTGGGTGTCGAATCCCCCCCCTTGGTCTTTTTTTTTTTTTTTTGGTGTAGAATTTTGAAAGAAACAACAAAATATAAGTGTTATT
>JAIPRL010000680.1:0-88094 GCA_025469235.1 Pemphigus obesinymphae
CAAATATTATACGCAACGACAGCAGCCCAACTGCCACGTTCTCGTAAAGAGGCGACTATATAAAGATAACAATATTGACGGGAAAAAATTTCGTTTCAATTCAATGTCGTGCGAGGGCCAAAAGTAAAATCGTCCACTTCCGGTGTCGGTCGACGAAACAGCGGAATGTTTAACGCGGTTTCGACGTTTCCCGGTGATATTTAAAGCATTTTTTTTTTTTTTTTTCTGACCGTTAAAATCTTAAACCCTATACAAAACAAAAAAAAAAAAAACAAAAAAATCTACAAAAAACGACACGAAAATACAATCTTTATACACTATCGAATTTTCAAAACCCACGACTGTGCGTGTACACACCGGATACACAATAAATATACAGGTATATATATTTTTCGCTTTCCTTAAAGCCGGGCCCGAAAGGGCCGGTTCCCCAGTGGCCGGTTTCGTGTATATCTACGGGGGTTTTTTTTTTTTTTATTATTATTATTATTATTATTACACACACCGAGCCAAGTGCAATTCAGTTAGTGTGGAAAGCCATAAAAAAACAAAAAAAACAAAATAAAAATACACCCTCTCAACTGTATATACTACATATGTATACCGGTGAAATCATTTGTCAACGGGGCCGACTCGGGAAAACTGATCTGTTGAATGTGTTATTTTCCCCTTTTCCGGGCCGGTATGGGTGCATTTTATATATATATATTTAGTGACGAAAATCAGAGCCTTAACGAGAATCGACGACGAAAAGATGAGAGAGAGAGAGGGACAGGGACTCGATGTTTTTTTTTTTTTCTCCGCCCGGACAAGCGTCTCGTCTATATACACACACTTCGTGGAGGAAAAACTCCGTACAGTTCCCTTTGACACGCTTATGCCGTTTCCGTAATAAGGCTCACACAGGATAAACTGCATAATACATTTATATATATATATATGTACGCATATTTCAAAAAGACCTTTTCAATCGTTTTATACATTAGCTATTATATAGGTAGTGTATATATATTTTATATTATATTGTCATTATATAAGTATAATAGCGTACGGCCGCCCATCATTATATATTTTTACTATATACGGTGTTTTTTTTTTTTTCAAAAATAACAAAAAAATCGAGACGGAATTTTCATTTTCATTTTTATTTTTTTTTTCAACGAAATTACCAAAGAGCCCTTTTAATTTACCGTAATGATTATCGTCGGTTTCCGATTACAAACGAGAAATCCTTTATATTTCATATATACGAGTATATATATAGATTATACTCGTATTGTTTTAAAAATCGCTTGTGATAACGACGTGTATAGCAGCTACTCGTTTTACGGGACAAATGAGACGGGCACGTGATTTAAATTGGTGACAACGCGTATACGGCTCTTCGCGGGTTTTCACAGATGTTATGAATGTTCCGTACGGAATCCGGTCAGTATAAACGATATTGTAATGAAAATATGAAAAATAAGCAATCGCGAAACTTTATTTGTCATTTTATGATTTCCGTTAAAACGAAAAAAAAAAAAACCGCATTTGGTTTTTCCGTCGCTCGGAGAAAATCGAAAATTACCACTTCGAAATATCGACCAATATACGCTATATCAAAGAAGTTCTTTCCTCTCAAACTCTTGCTGGAATACTTGTACCCGAAAAAAAATATATACAGACACGTTTCAATAATATATGTAACCATACATGTTTCGATTCGCCCATAATCTAAAAGTTAGAATTGTGACATACCTACACATCATGATCACGTGTTTTTCCGATTTTTCCAATAGTCATATGTAAGCGTAACGTTCAACATTTTTGAACAATAACGTGGGATAAAAATAACTGTTTAAAATTTGGTAAAATTCGAGTTACAAAATGAAATTATACTGTCATCGACTTAATTACATTTCACGACAACCGTACAGTTCACACTGATAAGCACCTTTTTCAAAATGGTGGACACCGTTTAGATCACCATGGAATTTCCATCATAATTCAATCCATGCTGCGCTATAATCAATTTGGTAACGCGTATTCTGGTCTGAAATACAATGCATTAAGTTTCGTCTTCGTGTTTTTGTTATCTATAATAATGGTCAGCAAAAGGCATTATGACAAAGGACGTGTATTGTGCACTGTACAGGGTTCATTGACCGTTAATTTTCCTGCTATATACATTGTTTTTTCATTAATTTTTAATAATGATTAAAATTTAAAAGTATATTTAAAGTCATTTTAAAAACGTCGATCATTCCATTCAAATACACAGTTTTACAAAAAAAATTTTATTAATTATACCTATAATTTAATATATTCGATATCTCAGCTGGGATTATTATTTTTAATTAGGGCACGGACCTTATTCCCCTAAAATATAAGAAAAATTTCGATTAAAAAATACGATTTAATGCCTTAAAAAATGCCACAATATTAAAAAATTCTCTAAAAAATACCTTGAAAATATTAAAAAATGTATTTAAATTTAATGAAAACTATTCTGAGCAGTTTTCTATAATATTATTTAAAAAAATAATGTAATAATTAGTTTTATATTAAGTTATATTTGCCGTTGTCGCGTATTTATACCGTATGGCGTATGGTACATAATGTTATTGAAGATATATACGTATTTTATATTATACCTCTATATTATCGTCTATCGATATCGGGGATATTATTGAAACTTTGACAGTTACGTAGGTAAGTACTATACAAGATTAATATTTTTAATTTTTAATCTTTTTATTCAATGCTATAAATTGTATACATATAATATTATATTTATTTATTCTCACTCCAAGCATCAAAAATATATAAAAAAAGAAAAATGCCCTGAAAATAGACAAATGGTCGAAAAAAGTCAAATATGCTTTAAAAACCCAAAATGTTGAAAAAATGCAAAATAAAAGTTTAATTTTTAAATTTTCTAATTTATTAGTCGAACTTTGTACTTAAAAAACATTTCACTAGACCACCCACTAAAAAACGTATTTCGCATTAAAATCCGCGCATTGATTATATAATGTTTGATTTTTGTTCGCATTTCACTATAAAGATACGCGCGTGCATAACAACAGTACACACGTTTATTTCTGAACATTCACAACTACTTTAAAATTATTGAATTTTTTTTTTTAAATATGTTTTGTGCGTTACGATAATTGTATTGAACATAGGCATACATGTTAATATAATATCTATTACGTTTATGCACTATGTATGTATAAACTTAAAAGGTTTGAAATAATTAAAACGTAATTCGTTTATATTTCACTTTATACAAATCTGTGGTCGATTCAGAGACGTGCGTCCCCGAGATGGCATTTCCCCTCACCCATAGCAATTTTTATAATAAAGATTTGTCTATAAAATAATAATGATGAAAATTTGAATATAAAAATAAAAAATGATTAAAAATTAATTATAATTTATATTATGGAAAACAAAATACTAAAGACATTTTTATGATCCTGCATAAGACATACATGCTACCGTCGATGTACGTTGCCAAACTTTAAAACTGGTCCAATTAATTTTCGACGTAATTAAAATTTTTACATATGCAGATATTCTGGGCTCAACAATTTTATTTTGAAAAAATTATAAATCATACACATCTTTCAACTGGTTTACCGTTCATCTGAATATCTATTATATCGGAACGTAAATTAGCAACGCGTGCTTAAAAGGAAAAACACGTGTGCCGTTTTAATAATAATTTAAAAGTATTTTATTTCTTTAATTTCTTCCACAATCGTATTGATGTATAATTTCTGTTCCGTTTATTTTTTAACTATCCCTTATAAGTATTAAGGGATAAACTCAATGCAGCTTCTTCGCCTTTACTATAATATTCTATGAAACCGTCAAATGCAGCTACAAGTTTTAAAAACAAGATCAAATAATAACCGTTGCGCAGTGACCCATCACATAACGGCGCATAAACGATTTATGTGCAATTTAATTTAATTGATAAAACATGTAAGTTATTTTATTTTTTCTATCTCTATTTAGATAGACTAACTAATTTATTACGACCGGGATAAAGAAAATTTTCTTGTAGAGAAACCAAAATTTTTAACTATACCGCGGTATACATAACATTTTTACCGACAGTCGTAAGCTGTAAATTGAAAAGGGAAATGTGTCTTTTTTTTTTTTATTTTTCCCTCAATATCTGTAATAGGTACGTACTTATAATACCTAAAAAAGTATATTATGATTTATATTACCATTCATTCACATTTTACGTCCAAAAGACGTTGTGAAATATCCAAATAGTAAATTAACACTCTTTGTAGTGTTTTTAAACAATACCAGTATGCGTTGAATTAAATACACAAAATTTACGTACCTATGCAGGCGTTTACTCAAAACGACTTATTTGGAAGTTATATTGAGTCTGAATATGATAAGCGTTGAATAGTTAAATGTATTTTCATTAATTTTTAAAAATAAAATCAGTAAACTATCGAATTAAAAGGATGCTACACACCCATAATTATAGCGGTATTATAAGATGCGTTCATCACTCTCTATAACTACAACTAATTACAACTTCTCTCTTATAGTAATCGAATAGTCAACATTCATAGGAAATATGAAAGATGAGAATATTTCCCATGCCATAGCGTGGTTTTTTTTAGTTAACATTTTTTTTTTTTTTAATTATTCAATCTTAAAATATCACGATTTTCAATCACGAATTGTAGGGTTTTAAAAAAACATATTGAAAAAAATCTATAATGTTCTCATCTTTCATATTTCGCATAAATTTTGACTCTGCGATTATACAGAGAAAAATTATAGTTATATATAGTGTGAACGTGATATTTAACATATATCGTGATAACACAACAATATAAAAAATGGTACTGATAGATGACTATTTTAAAAATATAATTAAATATTTTCAAATTGCTAAATTTTCATTTTTCTTAAAATTTCATAAAAATTTCCTGTACAAAACGCCTTAAAAATCGGGGTGTAGCGTCCTCTTAAATACTACAATGTACAATGTACAGTGCTACAATTATACGTATTCTCGAAACGACATTTCAATTAAGTTATTTTTACTTTAAATATGGTACTGAATAGTATTAATGTATTAAATTGTAGTTAAAATGATACAAATAAATTGTTACTTCAAACTACACATGCACACATATAAAAATAATATTTACTAAATTAAATATATAAAGTTCCTATATCTACATTATTTACAATAAGTTCGTAAAGTGTTCTAAAATAAAATATAGAAACTTATCTTAGTATAATTTATGAAATATTAATATTAAATAGGTATGACAATAAGTTCTCGAATGTCTTGAAAATTGAGAAATCAAGAGGACACCACACACTCACTTTTTAAGAGATTTTGTATAAGCAATTTTAAGGATATTTTTGGAAAAATGAAAATTTCACGATTGAAAAATATTTCAATACATTTCAGAAGTAATTAAAAATAGTCCTATACAAGTAACATATTTTTATTGTGAAGTATTCATAAATAATTAGTAAAAACTAGTAAAAACGTGTTTCGGTAGATGTACGTTCCCTGAGAAACTGAGTGTTTTTAGCATATTTTGATAATCTCTCTATAAATTTAAACATCGTAAAATAATCTACGTGGTCTTATAATCGACTTATAAGACTTTGAATTTCCCAGAATTTTATATTCTTAAAATTCCTATAACTCGACTGACAATAACTTTATTGAAAATCGCCCATGTAAAAATTTAAATCATATTATGATGTTGAATTTTTTATGGATGTTGTTTTGTGCTAAAATAATTCGGTTTTGTGACGTCCTCTTAAGAAATCAAAAAATAATTAGATGCTTATGGGTACGTATAATCTATATTTATCTAAATATATAAATAACTAAATAGATAAAATGAAAAATGTTCATTTTCAACAATTTATAGTAGGTTTTGTTATTGTCGTACCAACATTTGAATTCCCAGTTTTGCACTAACTCTATAATTAATATAATATAGATAGATTGATAGAATCCCATCACAGACAACAGAAACTTTATTAGTGAGGAGGGACAGATTTTTCACTTTCTTTTTCTCCTTCCAATTTAAATTTTAATTTCCAAATGAATTTTGTAAAAATCTCCACAAAATTATAGTTGAAATAACTACAATAATACAATAGACGTTAGTTATTAATCCATATTATACGGCCAGTATGAGCTTTTCTGAACATATACCTACGTGGATAATATAGTCGTTTTTTTACTATCGTCAAAATATCGATTCAACACCAAACTATGTATAACGTTAACAGCAATAATTTATTTAAATTGACTTACCCACGGATTTCTATTTTTTATTTATACGAATTATGCGGCGCAGATAATATTATTGTTATCTATGCCTAATTTGTTTTTTAGTTTACTTTTTTTTACTTGTTTTCCCATTATGTATGACAAACACACGGTTTTATCAATTTTATGTATACAGTATTATTGGTACTGATTACAGAAAATAATTCACGTTTTCGTTCATTTATACCAAAACAAGTAAAACTCAATATTACTACATAATAGCAAGGGAAAAACGAAATTGTCACTAACTTATCGGCCGAGTGGAAGTATCAACGAGGTAATTTGTGCTTTTAATTAACTTCTAATTTAAATCCTATTGAAATGTACCCTATATAGTAGTAAACTCCTGTACACAGTGAACTTTAGTTTTTTGTAATCTCCACCTACCCTTGGCTTTAATAATCTGCAGGGATTTTCGAGTTTATGACGTACCGATTGTATAAGTTAAAATCAATGTTTGTATTATTTTCGTTGAGCAAAGTTTTTACCGAAAACTTATATTTAGAGCGCTATCAAAATAAAAAAAAAATAAAAAATCATATACATCCATAAAAAAAAAAATACTCTATAGACAGAATATTTCCTACATATATTTTTGTCCAGACGCCAAGATTTGCAATATGTTATATTAGTCAAAACTTTTATCATGGAGAAGTAAAAAAAAAAAAATCGATTTTTCCGTCAAAAATTTAATAAACACGACTTGACACAATAGAAGAGCTCAAGCTAAATCTCTTGCAGTTTCCTTTTAAAATTAACTCAGTGAAATGAAATTAACGTGCGGACCTTATAAAAAGGCGAATGTTTCGCTGCCGTTGCTGTTATTATTATTATTATTATTATTATTATTATTATTTTATTATGCATCCGCGTTAAAAACGATATACATGTTTTTGTAAATTCTTTGAAAATTTTTATAAAGAAATTAATTCGCCCGGCATCGTATTATTTTATGTAGTAGTTACCTACTATTTTATGGATTTACTTATTATCTTCATTTTTTACTTTATATAAAATACAATATAATATGGTCGACGTCGGTGGCATCCGCGAGATTTTTCAAACGAACTGGACTGAATTAATTGCCATAAAATATATATATATTTGCATATTTATTTTTAGTTATTAAAAATCTTTACATCCGAATAGCACACCTATTATTTTTAATCATTATGTTCGAGTCATGTGCGCCATAATTGTATTAATTAAAATCAAAAACATGTATCAACGTAACATTTCACTGCGAACGTACTAAAATCTATTACTAATTTCATTATTAAAATGTGTCCAAGTCATCACACGCAATAACATTGAAATGCGAATATTTTTTTTTTTTTTTAGTGGAAAAGAATAATCATTATCTATGACGGTGTAATGTAATGTTCAATTTGAGTTAAATTTACAAGTTTTCTAAATTTCAGTCCATATAGAAAGTTGTTTTTCCGTCTGTAACAGCTGTCGTATGTTCTACTTTTAGTGTATATAATGAGATTCATAGGGCATTTTTAAAATTCTATAAAAATGATATAACAACGATATATACAATGGTTTATGACGATATATTTATACATTTATATAAGATAGATACTTACTAGGAATATGACTCTGGTTTTATTAAAACGTAAATAATTAAAACCAAAAAAAATATATGTATTTATTAAAAATTTTGTGGACTTTTTTATATTTTGTACGAAAAAATATTTTATAATAATATATAATTAATTTATAATTTTAGATTCTGAACGTAACGAGGGAGCTAGTGGTTTTACAACGATGTTAACAAATCTACTACCAGAAGGAGGGCTCCGATCTTTATATGCTTCCATGGTATCTTATAGCGAATTTTATCTAGTTGGTAATTTAAAGAGGTTATTTTTCGATTTTCTCAATAGTTTTTTAGGAAAAACTACCAAGAATTGATGAAAAAACGGCAAATATACGATTTCGTCAAATCGAGATTTTTAATTTCTACGTAATTTTGAAAATAATGACTTCAAAATTTTGTAATTCACATCGAATATTTAATTTAGTTATATATTTACGTTTATTACGTTTTTTTTTACTTTTTTTGCAATTTTGGGCAATTTATAGACATTTTAGTTTTCAATATAGCGTTCAATATACGTTACTCTAACTAAATTCAAAAAATCTCGATAATCCGTAGTCACAATTTTTTTTTATAGTCATTTAAATTTTTTTGACAAAATTATCAATTTTGAGGTATTTAAGTCCAAATAGTTGGTAAAATGAGATTTTAAGACCTGAAAAAATTTAATGTAACGTTAGTCGTGCATTAATTTAACTAAATAAAAAAAAATCGGCAAAAAAAAATATTTTAGATTCTGAGCGTAGCGAGCTAGTGGTTTTACAATGATGTTTATTTTTTTTTTCCCTGTTAACAAATGTACTACCAGAAGGAGTGCTCCGATCTTTACAAGCTTACACGGTTTCCTGTAGAAAATTTCATCTAGTTGGTACTTTAAAGAGGTAATTTTTCGATTTTCTCAAAAGTTTTTTTATTGCGTAAGGGAAAACTACCAAAAAATGACGAAAAAACGGCAAAAATACGATTTTACGTCAAATCGAGATTTTTCATTTCTTCGTAATTTCGTAAGATCATATTTATTTCTACATTTGATCTTTGACGTAATGTTAAACATAGGTATAGGTACTGAGTATATATAACTAATGTTAAGAGTTACGAATACTACGCCGAAGCTACGCTCAGAAACGTTTTATTGTGAATGCAATGATTTATCATTGCTTTCAAGTACAATACATCCACCAAGACAGTATCCTGCCTAGTGGCGAACTGCATCCATCCCTACTGACACCCAACGAGCCAAGTGCACCTTTTTATTTATTGAATTGAAAATTGTAATGTATTTTTTGTTAACCTCCTGGTAACAATGTATTTGTGATCTCACTTGGCAGTCGGTATATATGATGCGTACATGCCGCAGATGTTACAGTGCGATGTGTCAATGACAAGAGTTGTCAATGTTAAAACCTATAGTTGATGTCAAGTTAAAACCTCTCGGGTGCGTTCGAATATTCGGAGTTAGAGTAGAGTAGTGTAGAGTATAGTAGTGCGTTGGGTAAAGTAGATAAGAATAGAGTAGAGTTTAATCACAGAAAAAATTGATATCCGAACAATGATAATATCTTTTGATAAGTGACCGGCGAACACGTTTATAATTTAAAACAAGGATTTTAAGTTTTCTTTATATTCAAAAATGGAACAAGATGATTCAACAATATTTTTAATTGTAGATGCAATGGGAAAATCACTGAATAATCTACTACAAACAACAAAAAAATATACTTTTAAACAATAAATTTTAAATTTTGCAGAAGCTGACCAACCCTGATATATATAATTGATAATACCTGCACCAGTGTTGTGTAAGTTACTTTTTAAAAGTAACTAAGTTACGTTACTAATTACAAAATCAAAAGGTAACTAAATTACTTTTTCGTTACCGAAATACAAAAGTAATAGCGTTACATTACTTTTTCAATTCAAAAGTAACTAGTTACAATGACGTTACATTCAACATTTTTAAATGTGTAAAAATGTGTAAAAATGAAAATAATAAAATAAAATGTCAAAAATATCTTTATTTCTTTCTGATAATCGTTAGTCGAATATTATAAAATGCAATACCATGCCTACTCCAACTTATTATATAAAATCATAAAATCGTTAAAATATCTACTTTTAGCAGATATGATGGGTCATCGGCAATTTTAGACGAATTTATTAGAATAAATTGTATTTTTTATGTAACGCGTTATTTTACAAAGTTACTTACAGATAACTAACGTAGTTACTCTTACGTTACTACAAAAATTAAATAACGAAGTTACTATAAAGTTACTAGAAAATGTAACTACGTTCAGTAACGAGTAACGTCCGTTACGTTTCTATATCCAACACTGACCTGCACACAGAATTTTCTGACATATCATTGCAGAATGAAGGTTTTTCAGGACAGGTCTTGTTGCTATATTTTAATGAATCGGTTTGTTCAGGCTGTTTATTTTTCAATATATTTAATATGTATTTATTTAACTGTACTTCATCTAATAAAATAAGAGTAAAAATGTTTACAAATTATAGTTATTTAGGTCTTGATCCAATATATTTTCTAGTTTAATGACGAGATTTCAATAAATGTCATGTTATTTCACATGATTTTAGATAATTATATAATTCATAAGGAATGAAAACTTTATGTTCTTGGTTTTTGAACTCTACTGTCCCTTGCATGATGAAAAAGACGATGACTTAAAGATGAAAATTTAAAAAGCATGAAAAGCTGAAAAAGTAAAAACAATTATTAACAAAATGTGGTTATATCACTTATATAGGCGGGAATAAAAATGAAAATTACTTGTTATATGTATATGATAAGAATAATTATCAGTAGAGTTAAAAGAACCCAGCGATTTCTTTTGGGTAACAAGAGTGAACTCCAGCGAACAACACTAGGTTTTCGAACGGTAACCTTAGAGTTAACACTGATTTTTCGAACGACACGAAATCGACTATAGTTGACTCGAGTTAACTAGAGTAGAGTTTTCGAACGCACCCCTCAAGGATCTCACGAACTCGACGTCCCAAAGACACAAAAGACGTATCTCTTTGACATATCTCCGAGTTCCGATAAAGAACATCGCACATCACGAAATACATGCTACGCGATATCTTATATAGGCTGATTTTCGCACAGTGGGTAACGGAATTATGCATTTTTTTTTTTTTATCTATTATAATAAATTTTTTTTTTTTTTTGCATTCCATAGCGTTTATTTTCATAATATTTATCATATAATTAAATCAAAAAATATAATATAATTGTAATAAATCGAATATTTCGCGGGAAAATAATAACTTTAACCCGAGACGCCCGGTGTAGCCGAATAATTCCGGTCGAAATCCGGTTAAATTCGTCTACGCATATATATATATATATATATATAAGTCCCGGGTCTCGTGTAGTCTCATCGGCGACAGACGAATATTTAAACCTCGTGCGTACACTCCAAACACGATGTGGTTTGTATACTGATTAGTGATTATTATTATTATTGTAGGTACGACCAGAATCGGATTTAAGCCCAAGTTAAATTTACCTCCGTGCATAATATGTGGGTCGGTTAACGTTTACCGTTTAATGTGTTCAACAACGTCAACGATCAATATGATTGTGCCCGTTCGCCGGAAACCGATCTCGGGTAAAAACCGCAAGCGGGCCGTATACATTAGTCGGATTGCACGGCGAAATATTCGATACCCGTTCGTTCTTCGTGCCCGTCTACATTAACGGTAATTACAGTTCGCAAAAAATACGCACGTGTTCCAAATTATTCGCGGAGAGCGGCGGCCCTAATCGAATGATATAATCCCTTCGGTCGGCGGTATCTGTTTTCGGTATATATTAGCACTCCACCCATTGTGATTTAATTTCGAAGTTTAACGCCGACGAGCGGATCCAATACAATATTACAATACACGGTTAATTTGTCTCGTCCGAATTCGGTTTTTCCCGTCATAATACGCATAGTACATACACGAAAAACGGTCGGCCATAGATTCATCAGGGGTGCCAGAAACTACGTAATTTACCCATTTCCTTGTTTTTAAACATTTTTGCTCACACTGTCTCATAACTATAGCGAGTTTTCGAATAATGTTAATAATTTCTAGCTATGTTTACATTAGAAATGCTGATATCCATAGACATTTTATACATGTCTATGTTGATATCACAATACCACGCTTCATTATCAGTATGTCCGAATACCATAGAATAATGGGAATTTCGTACACTGTTGAATTTAGAGAATTTGGAAATTATTCAATATGTCCGCTAGATTCCCTTCTGTATATTCTGTATCAAGACTACGGATGAATTATGCGTTATCACAAAATATTTACTATCCGTATTTGTACACACCGGTTATCATCAAGTGTGACAATTCAGGCGGCAATGATGAAATTTCCTAATCAGTACCAATTACTACTATAGGTAAAGTATAAATACCAGGCAACAAAACGAGTTTTGTATTTAACGCCTAGCCCAAATTACTGGTCGTGGAAAACATTAATTAAATAGGAAAACTGTTCACGGGTGAACTGCGAAACCGAGTGCTTCATTTACTACAATCATGTTAACAATTTCTATTCAGTAATACAAACCGTGTAATAAGTTTGTCCCTATAGCTATAACAATAAAAGGTTGGGCCAACTGTTTGAATAGTTGTTGCAAAGGTTCGTTTTTTCCTTATGTTATCATATCGATAATGTGCTAGTTATTAAATAATAAGAACATCCCAAAGGACGTATAAAAATATTTTCGGGTGCAGATAGAGTCGATCAGGAGTTTGAAGTGGAGAGCTTCTTTGATAGCAAATTGTTTCTATAGTTGGTATTTTACAGAGATCATTTTTCAACGTCCCCAGTAGTTTTCTTACGCGTAAAGAGAAACTATCTTTGTTAACGAAAATATTTCATATAATATATAATATTACGTAGAGGAAATAACAAAATAACAAATAGAGATGTCATGCGGTTACTTATTTACTTTTATTTTTTTTTTAATTATATTAAACTTACCCGTCTTTGTTTAAAATTGTCTTTCGAATGTGATATTAATTTATTTTTACTTTCAAGTTTATAATTACAATAACACCGAACCGAAGGACCGAAGGGACGATGGACAAATACTTCGACCATCTGTATCTGGACGAATTTTTGTAATTTGTAGTTACACTTCAGTTATAAATTATAAGTAAGACTTGGAAATTAGTGGAGCAAAATTAAACAAAACGTGTACCTACGCAAATATGCACCAAAATATTAAATATGTAAAATTTATGTGTGCACTAACGGCATTTCCGCATTTTATATTCCGATAATATTATAAATTATGATTTATGATATAACTATTGGTGCGATAAAGATAATAAAATACGCACCGTACCATTGTTGTTAAAATAATAGTCAACAACGAGTATAAAAATATAGCATTGTATATAGAATACGTAGATAATAAAATGTTGTAGAATATTTGTTATAAAGTATTAAATATAATGTAGTATAATACGAAAATTAAGAAATGTTCACCGTTTTTCTAAAATTGACGAAATATTCATTTTTAAACTTCGTTTAAACTCGTTTAAATTCGATTTTACACTTATCATTTTCTAGAATAGATTTCTAGAGTGGTCTGCTATATTTTGAAAGCATATAGAAAAATATGCAACTCCTAAACTTCCGAGCCCTAGTAAATATACAATTTTTGAATAAAAGTGACTCTACGAGCGCGTTATGGTTTTTACTCCGTTTCCACTTCTTAGCTTCTTTTTTAGTTTATTTCCCATAATGGTTTAGGACTTTCAGAGTATTTGACTAAATACTTATATTTTGCTCCACAAATCGCCTCTGACTTTAGTATTTCTGATTTGTTTAGCCTCCTGAACATTTTCATGACCCCTTCAATCGTTTATAAACCATCTAACCATTTATCGAATTTCAAAATACAAAGGCTGCCTATTTTTATTTTAACCGTCAAACGGTAAAACTGTTAAAAAAAAATTAGCCGTATAGGTCTATAAATATTATTGCGTGGTATATTATTAGGTATATTTCACACATGCACATCCACGTGCACGGGTGAACACCGAAAATAGACATTTTCCGCAGACAATGTGTTGAAAAATTGTTTTATCAAAAAAAAAAAATTAAAAACTACTTTCCTAGTTCAGAAAAAAAAAGTATTTTTCTACTGGGTAAAACATACGAAAAAAAAAATATTCATAATACGTATTTGAACACTTTTTACGAAAAGTATTTAAAATAGTATTCGAATACAAAGAAATATCCAAGTATTCGAATACTCTACAAGACTGAACACTGCATAATATAACAACAATTATTATAATAGGGCGTTGAAATCGCAGTTGTTGAACTACGTATATAATATAATTGAAGATAATTACTTCAATAATACTTGTTTATAACTTGTGGTGATGTGTTAACTTTGCTTCTCCTGCACTTATAGACGCTCTACATGACTCTATTCTATAGGATTTGTTCTAAAGACCGTGTGTAAAACGGTCGTCGTGCTTTACAAAATATTTTAAACAGCTTTTATTTAAAAATGCCAAAACTTGTGGCAAGTTTAAACCTACTTCTGACCCAAATCACTATCAATATTTTGCCAAGTATAAATACGAATCTAAAAATGTCAAAACTTTACTAAACGTATTGAATTGGGATTTTGTAGTAATTCTAAGCCTTTTTGGAAGTTCGTTCGTAATACCGAGTCTCAGTGGCGGCGGTTTTACCGGGAGGAGGCGATTATTCGAAATAATATAAAATAGTATTGTTAATAACAAAAAAAAAAAAAAAAAAAACATTTTAAATGTCATTTTTGAGATGTATATATGGTTTATTATACATCCGAATACCTATAAGTAAGTACGTAAAATACGTCCGGTACATTTCGATGAAAATTTCCATTGCAAATTAAATTAGAACTTTTTTTCCAAAGAACATTGAGAACCGATAGAGCGGTAAATAAGACGGGTTCATTTGGTTAGGGTATTGGAGCAAATTTGATTAGGTTTGCCTCTTGTGTAAATTGAATTGACATCGAAACAGTTTTAAAGGGATTGGCTAAATGGTACCCTCCCTTAAAGTACTTAAAATAAAATACTGTATAAAAGGGTGTTGGCGTGCAGTGTGTTTTTTTCATGTTGAAACGACCTTAATACATTGGGTCGGTGTTTTACCCCCTACACATCGAACTTTTGGGAACTATATATATACATTATACATATTATATACCTTGTACTGCACTCCGTGACAAAAAGAACCCTTTAATCGTATACATTCCAATAACACTGAGTGACCGATTATTGGTGTGGCCTGTACCCAACGGGGTTTTAGGTCACTTAGTCAATTACAAAAAATACGCATATAAATTTACGACAGTTCACCGTCGACGATTTTTTTCACGCCGTTTTTACAAGTAAATAGATACCTCGTTTATCGAGTATATTTTAAAATAAATACTCTATATCTATATATATATATCTATATATATATATATATATATATATAATATCTATATACACATAAAGGGTTGACGTATATATATCGTGAGCTAAAATTATATTCGCACATTTTTATTTGGATAATACAGCGAATTTTTATATAAATTTACGTCAAACTGAATTATAACAATATTATTTTTATTATTATAATTTATATTTACTGAATTAAAAATTTATTTATTTATTTTTTACGGGCGTGAGCCCAATTTATACAAAAGCGTAGGTATATATAAGCATAGGTATGCAAAACAAAACAACAAAAAACAAAATAATACAAAATAAAACAAAACAAAAACAAAAATTACAATTTAAGCAAAAAAAAAAAAAAAGAAAATGCTAGGCTAAGAGAGAAATGACGGAGTCTCATTGGCAAGCCTCATTATCCTTGTTACGGGTTCATTGAGTAAATAATTTGTTGAACAGTGAGGTGTGACAAAACTAGAATTATTGCGGGTGTTTCGTATAGGTACCTTAAAGTTCATTAGCTGAAGAAGAGAAGGAGAATCAACGGAACCAGAAAGAAGTTTATTGAGGAAAGAAATATTATGAGATAGACGACGGTCAGATAAAGAAGAAAGATTTAATATTTGAAAATTAAAATATATATTTGGTATGGATTAAAATGCAAAGTACGTTATTTGGGAGTTAGGTAGTCTACGACAGATGACAAAATGCTATCTATAATTACAAAATTCGATTCATATTTAACAAATAATTTTAAAAAATACTTTAATTTTGCATTTTTTTTTTATATATATATATTTTTTAGAACAATTTTTTATTTTGAAGTCATTTTGTCTACATATATACATTGGCGCTATGTTTGCGACAGTTAGAGTACAGAAATTATTATAAAATTTACATATATTTTTATAAATTTAACGTTGAATAAACCCTTTTTAAAAATATATAATTTACTTAAATTTTAAAGCATGATTATTCATAAAAAAAAATAGTATAAAATTTTTTTTAGAATCAACATAGTGTATTTTTTTTTCTGCAGCACATAAAAAATATGGTCAGTAAAGGATGGAAATACGTCGCCCGTTGAGTAGGATATTGGTGATGGATTTACTTACTAACTTTGAAAGCAATAATAAATTATTGCATTCGAAAACCAACGATTTTGAGCGGAGCTTCAGTGTACTATACATCACTATAAATATTAATGACGTTATTCAGTTATTCGTGATTTAAAAGAATTAAATTATATAAAAATTATTAATATTATTTTTAATTATCCAAATAAATCTACAATAATATAATAATTATTTCTTGGATAGTACCACAGATAATACATTATTTATTTAGATAAGATAAAAGATAAAGGCATTTTTATCTAGATAAATTTATCCAAATAAATCTCAACAGTGATGTGCACATATACAATTCGTGTAGGAGTAAAGAAAATATTGGTACATACATCACCAGTGGTCAATATGTGGGCCATATACACCGATCATATGGGACCGGCTTAAGATAGCTATAACCCCTGAAATTATATAAAGAGATATAACTGTTTTTAAATTCAAATAATTTAAATATATAATATGTATATATATATATATATATATATTTATCGTTAAAATCAAAAACTTCAGAAAAGAAAACGACGCTATAGCATATAGATAAAGATCTCGTCTATAAATTTGAACAAAATAAAATAAATAAAACATAATTTAATTTAAAATGATAAAAAAAATAATAAGAAAAATTGATGGTGTGGTTATAAAAAAAACGTATTTTCAAACCGTTTTGAATATTTTCATTAATAAACATATTAAAAAGATTCTAAAATGATTAAAATCATACATTATCCTAATCTACATAATATATATAATATAAATATTCAATTCTTCCCTTTTTTTTAAATTTTCAAAATCAGAAAAATAACTACTTTTTTAGTTGTTTTTCACATATAAAAAAAAAATTAACCCGATTGTATACTTTTACAGCTTGTAAATAACAGTAAAACGGAAAATATTTTTTTTGGTGCAAAATAAGACACTTTTGCGGTACCTACCTATTTCATAAAATTATACATTTATTTTTGGATGAGCCTAAGTTAATTCCAGGAAGCTTTAGCCTATATAGTTCCCCTCAATCAATACCTTTGGGCACATCGATATTTGTTAGGTAGGTATATGTACCAAATGGAAATAAGTGCTTATGATAGAAAATGAAAATTTTAAATTATTCTTCAAAATTATTTGCAATTTATCTGCTACTAATAGGGTTAGGTAAAATAATTATAACCATAATATTACCTTATTATGCGTCATTTCCACCATGAATTTTTATTTTGTATTTTTCCCAATCTAAATCTGGGTTTTGAGCTTGCCTCAGTTCGTCACTTGTGACTGCACGGAAATTTGGCCAATAACAATCAATATCTATCATGACTAGATAAGTCCGGTTCAACCAACCACCTTTCTGGTAATACACTAAATTCTTTAGTTATTCATTACGTTACATTACGTTTTCTGGATGTTTACTATGTTACATTACAGGGATGTTCACTAATTCATCTACTACATTCAATATTTTAGAAACATCCTAGTAATGTTTACTAAACGTTTATATTGCGATGTTACAATGAAACATAAAAAAAGTGTTACTGGGATATTGGCAACTTCAAATGCATAGTGGGTTTAAGCTAATGCTTAGGGCGGCAAATTATTTTTAATATTACATTTTTATTATATGTTACTAGAACTGAAAGCAATGCAACTAATAATGTTTTTAGACCAACGATATTATGGTAATAATACTATTATTAATATTTATATTATTCTAAATTTTTTTTTAAGAAATAATTCCTCGCCAAGTAAATAAATTATTGAAATAAAATACGTTTACTTAAATTCAATATACTTAGCATTAATTCATGAAATCACATCTTTATAGTGCTTAAAGATCTAATATTTTTTTTTTTACTTAGCCATTTTTACACGAAGTTTACGAACGGTTTTTGTTGTGATATCACTAATTTTTATCATCAATGCAAATGCAAATACTAATAATGATAATGTATCTATATTTTTGTTTTTCCTGACTATCATAGCAAATTTAAGAATATCGTCAGATTTCATTCTAGCAATACCTAAAGGCATTTTAACGGCACTAATAAGTCGATTAGTCCATTTTTCAATATGTCCATGAAAGGAAAACAGTGACTTTACCTTGATTTGTTTAGAGGGTTGTCGAGATACCAATTTTTTTGGTGAACTTATTTTTTTAACAATAGTTTTATTAATAATGTCTAGTTTTTTTTTTTTTTTTAGTAAGTACATTTCTTTATATTAAGCTCTTTTTTTTTTGCAATTTAGTTGGCATATTTATAATTAAATAAATGCAAATATTTTTCTTTAAAATAATAAATACAACTATTTTTATAATAGCTCAGTGTAGACTATGTTGGTTATACCAAAGTCACATTTGTACGCGGATACGCGATGTGCGAACAGAACAAACAATAACATAACACGGTAAAATAAAATACACCGAAACACGAAAACTACAAACGACGGCAGATAACGAAATGAATACATGGTTATGACTAGTGATGGGCACTATCGAGAGAAAACTATCGAACAACTCGATAGTTTTGAAGTATCTATTTATTCGATTGTTTTTAAAAACTATCGAATATTTTTATCCGGGAGAAGCACAACCGATTGACTCGATTGTTTTTAAAACTATCGGACTATCGAAACTATCGACTACTATCGAAACTATTTTTTACATATTCGATAAACAATACCATAACGAAATATCATAATAAATAATACTTTCTATTCACAATCTACTATCAAGTGAAAACTATCGAATGATTCATTCGATAGATAATACTATCTATTCCCCATCGAGTGAAAACTATCGAGTGATTCAGTCGATAGTTTTTTACATATTCGATAAATAATACTATCTATTCATTTGAAAAACATTCGGTTGTTTATCAAACTATCGATAAACTATCGATAGTCAAAAATAGTCGGTTCCACCCATCACTAGTTATGACCCGCCGACCGCCGACACTCGGCACTAATAATATTTTCTTCCACCTAGGCCTCGAGCTGCATACACGAAATCGAGTGGAGAAACCGGCCGATGCGACGACGACTACGACGACGACGACGGCTAGCGTGATTCTGAATTTAATATAAATTTCCATTAAAAATGTCGCACTTTTTCATGTATAACTTAATTTCTAAACGTACGATTTTGATGATTTTTACAAAAACACGTTTTACACAATATTTCTGATTTTTTCGTGTTTACTAGAAGTTAATTGATGCATTAGAAAATTAGTTATGTTGTATAACAAATTTACCTGTATTTTACACAGTTTAAATGGGCAACTCCTGCTTCAATACACATCCTATTATACACACCGTCGTACAGCAATTTTTTTATTTTTATTTAGCTAGCGCCACGACCGTGGCGCTGGATAATAATAAATAATATTAATTGTGGATGACCATAGGCGTGTCTACGTGTCGTTCCTATCATACACAGGCACGACCTGCAAAATCAGCCGCAAATTTATGTTTTGTCTGAATTACCATGTTCTGTGCTATATTACAAATATATTCATGACAACATTTATACGTCTGTAGTCTGTGAGGCTAATATAAATTATATCTACTATTATAAATTTTGTTTTTTTAATGTGTAAGGAAAAACTACCCAAAAATGACGAAAAAACAGCAAAAATACAATTTTGTCAAATCGAAATTTTTCATTTCTACGTAATTTCGAAAATAATAACTTTAAAATCTTGAAATTTACAACGAATATTTAATTTAGTAGTAAAATAAAGTAAAAATGTAAAAATAATTTTTTCGAATTCAATGACTTATCATTGCTTTCAAATGCAATACATCCACTAATAAAAGGTAGGTATCCTATACGATAAGTGCTTCCACCCGACGAGCGAAGATTTCATTGAGAAATTAGCAACTATAACTTCTAAGACGATTAATAATTGAATTAATTTCCTAATTACAAATGATAGAACAAATTTTTGTATATTTTTATAATGTAATAATACTTTTCACCGCCATTCTTGTGACTAGCTGCAGTTCGTGCGAACGTGCATTTTCAAAATTGGCCATCGTGAAAACAAAACTGCAGCAATGGCTCATGAAAGACTTGAGTCACTAATGTTTTTCATTTTTATATATTCAGGATTTAGTACTTTGAATTTTGAAACAATTAATTACTTGATTATGAGAGAAAAATGATAAACAAAAAAAAATGTTGACCTTTTTTTTGGGGGGGGGGGGATGAGTGCATGACCCGCGAAGAAAGTCTGGACACGCCTATGTGGATGACTAATGATGGTACATATATTATAATATAGGTAGAAAACGTTTTTGTTAACACAGGGCATTCCTACCAATACACTTTAAATATATTATAATATTAAATAACATGAATAGGTATTATTAAAAAAATAAACATTTTTTATTTAATCATAGTAATTTATTTACATTTTATTAAATATCATCGATAATTTCAATGTCGACAACTATATTAAAGGGTACATACACAAAATATTGCACTTTTAGAACTTTAGTATAAAATGTGATATGAAATAAATTGATAATTAAATTTTTCATTGTCAATAATAATTAAATTACATAAAACTCTTATTATGATAATATTATATTTGCAGTTAAAATGATAAAGTTATTATCATGAATCAGACCGCATTTCATGGAAATAATTATTATTGATCGAAAAACAACAAAAAAATTTACATTTTCAAAATCTCTAAAAAAAAATAATTGACTGAACGTTAGTAAAAGCTATTGCCATCAAAATTTTTTAAAATCAAATCAACAAATTGATTAAGTTGATTTATTTTTAAATTTTAAATCAGATTTTTAATTTTTTATTTCGAATTCCTAAACATTAAAGTTTAATTGAAATATATTTAAGTAATAGTGTCAGGCTAAAATAATAATTTAAAAAATTAAAACTTAATATATTTAATATAAAAAAAGTTATTGCATCTGTTAAATAGTAATGTTATACCCTATATATTATAAATGTATAATGTATGATAATATATTTTAATTGCACATACCCTCAATTTCTGTAACTATAAATTAATACATAATTAAATATAATTATAAATAATTTAATAAGTAGCAATAACATTTGTTATAATCAGAAATAATTATTATTTTATCTTATTTCTTAATGAAAATTATAATTTAATATATATATTTACTATAAAGAAAGTTGCAGAAGACGTTTGGACAAACAAATTCTACAAGAAAAAAATAATAATCATGACATTTTTTCATCAGAAAAAAAGGCAATTCAAAATAATACGGGACGTATGGTCTTCCTAAGTTTAAATCAAAGCACTTCTCTCCACACCATATTGAATAATAAATGGATTCATAATTTAAACATAAAATTTAATTAGACAATTATTAATAATAAAACTAATTGATTAGTTATATTAATAATTTGAACTTTATGTAATTGTTTTCTATTGTATTTTTAATTAAAATAAAGTGTAAATTAGTTCCAAAAATTTCAATGTTATGTTTAGCCGAAAAACCATCACAAAATTAAATACTTACTAATATTCAAATATTTTGGAAGTGTATTTATTTTAAATTGTGTAAACAATGGCAATATAATAATACAAAGGAAATGTTTGATACAACCGGTCGGATAGTGTCTCACAAGGTGTGTCGAACTGACTGGAGCTGGTGTATCGAACTGACTGGAACGTGTGTCGGATTACTTATCCGGACTCGTGGATGCACGTGTACATACACTGTGTACAACGGGCGGGCGCGTGTGTCGAAACCTTAATGTTAAATCTCACTGACTCGATCCTGTGTTTACGGTGACAGTACGATAACACATTCGTACATACCTAAGAAGGCTAAAAAACACCCGGCGAAAGCTGAAAACTAAAAATACAACAAAAAAAACGAGAAGATCGTTGTATCGTATCGGAACAAAAAGGTCACAACTATAACCGCAAAAAACATGGCGGCAGACTCCTTTTTTCCCGCGAACGAACGGCGCGGAGGCGGCTAGCTCGGTCTGGCCGTTGAAAAGGGCTAACAGTGGTGCCAACATAGAACCTATATCGGCCGTGTTTCTTAAGTTAATCCCTCAAATTGTAATTTTGAACTTAATAAATTCGTATTTTTTTCTACTTTAGTGCTTCTTTGTGCCATTGTCCCCATCGCTAGGGCTTCCCCATTTCAAAGTGATAGCAATTTCAAAACACGAAGAGAGGCAACTTAACAATGTCCCTCCCTTAAAATTCTATACTTTTTTATACTGATTCGTTTGTGCTACTCCAATTCTGATTTTTTAAGAAGTGTGGGCTATAACATCCGTCATAAAGTATAACGGTTTATGATAGCCATAGAGTATATGATGATATAAATTAATTTATTGTAACTATTTGACGAAAATCGTTGTATTCGTGTTCTGTGATTGTATAAAGTATTATATTAATTATTATATTTGTGAATTCAGATTTAGTGCATGTTTATGGTTATGTTTTTATAATGGCCACTAGTATTATATTACTTTGAGCCTTGGAGACTATTATTCCGGGATTCGATTTTAATACATCCATATTGCACTTATACATGATTATTAAACATTGATTTTGATCCAGAATTGAATAAAATAAGAAGAAATATGTTCTTTACTATCAATTGATATTATTTAGTAGACATATGTAGATGTTTAGAAGTGTAATATATAGTAATATACATTCCGCTTAATGTGAGCACGTTGGGACCAGCACTGTTTGCCCACATTAAGCGGTTGACCATAAAAACTGAAATTAGTTAAGAAAAAATAAAAATAAAAAATTATAATATCAAAAAAAGTTTTTATATTTATTATCATACAATTGAAAATTGTTAAATAATTACTATATAAATAAAACTAAATATAATATATGTATTAAATAAAATTACTATTTGGATGTGGAAGGTATACAAAACGTTGTAATTATTCGTTGTCTAAGCTGTTTAGTGTGAATCTGGTTGACAAAATGTGCATACGCTTCAAGCTTATCAGACGGACTATTTTCGTTACCCTCTTGCATGAAGAATTTCTGCTACAAATCAATGCACCTCTCTGGGTGTAACTGTTGGTTCGGTATCGTCTTTTTCTTCTTTTTCTTCATCTTCCAGCTTCCTTTTTTTAAGAACATTTTGTACTACAACATCACAAATGTCTTCATTATTATCACAACAAGGAGCATTTTCATTAATGTTTTCAAACTCGTTATGGTTTTGAATAAGTAAAAATTGTACATTAAATTCAGTCAACTCAGGTTGTGAACCAACAAAATTAGAAAATCCACAATTGGCGAAACAATTCATAACAATTGTGCAGCTAACTTCTCGCCAGCTCTCGGATACAAACTATATGGCTTGCAATATGTATTTTACCACTTTTTTGATTAGCAGTTGCAGATAGATCAAACAGTTTTTCCTCAATCTTTTCTAGAATAAAATTAACCAGTTTCATTCTATATCTCACTTTGAGGTTTTCAATTATTGACTAATTGAATTATTGATTTAATATCTAAGAGTTGGATTAAGGATGTCGTATTTGGTGGCAAGAATTCTAAAGTGATGTTTTTGAGTTCAATGTTTTTTTGGATCTGCAGCACAGTTATCAATAAGAAGAAGTATGGACCTACATTTTGCTTGCAATTCCTTATTCTATTCATACAGCCAGTTTGAAAATATGGTTGAAGTCATCCATGCATTTTTATTCGCGTGATAATGCACTGGCATTTTATTTATAGACAGATTTTTAAAGCATCAAGGTTTTAAGCTTTTCCTCACTACTAGCAGCTTTCTTTTATCATTCCCGGTCATATTGACACATAATAAAACTGTAATCCTCTCCATTGCTTTTTTTGAACCAGATAGCACTTCCTTTTTGAAACATAAAGAACCTTCAGGTGTCGCTCGATAATACAGTCCAGTTTCATCTACATTAAATATGTTATCTATGGAAAAAGCGTTCAAAATTATTTTTAGTCTGTCAACTTTCCAATCATTAGAGGTGGATTCATCAGCACTTGCTTTTTCACCATGGTGTCGTAACTCAAAAAGAGAGGGGTGTATTTGGGTATAATATAAAATGGTGGGTAAGTAAGAGGATATAGGTATAAAGTTATATACCTACCTGGGTAGATATATGAAAAGTAATCGATGCGTTATATAGGAATATAACTGTTGAATTAAATTGTTTAAATGGGTATTTGATTCTACGGTATTATTAAGGTAACCCCGTATCTTAATGAATTACGACCTTCCTTCTATTACGGATAGAAGTGTTCCCGGGGTATTGTTTGTTCGAATAAATGGACAGGAATATATCTGATTTTTTTTTATAGAAAATTAATATTGTTTTTGTATCTATAAATTAAATGATATGTATATTTTTTTTTTTATTCCTATTAATATATTTTATTTGTTTATTAATCGCTCCCACACTACATATATATCTCAAGCTAATAAATAGTCTATATATTTAAACAGGCATGGACGGCCTTAGAAATTAGAATTTAGAACAACGAGTTTAAAGCTTCAAGATTACTTGATGTAATCCTTCCGCCTACCGTTATGCAACTCAACAAATATTTTTGAAGTGAAGTTCGAAACAATTATTTATTCCAAAAGTCTAGTCGTCAATAACGTATGAGATTAATTTACAGAATAAGCTCGGATGGCTTTGAAATGAAAATAATTACTAATAAATTGAGAAGTCTAAGATTACGTAATGTAAGGTGGAGAAAGCCGAAAGCGTCTTCAACCAGAACTTAATTACGTGACCTTTCCGCTTACCGTTGTGCGACTCAACAAATATTTTTGAAGTGAAATTCGAAACAATCGCTTGTCCCGAAAGTCTAGTCGTCAACAACGGCGAACGTACAAAATTAATTTACAAGATAAGCTCGTATGGCTTTGGAATAAAAGTGAACGTAAGTCGTGAGATATGACGAGTGTGAAAACCCACCTGAAAAGCCTTAATGTATAATTTTATTTTGTTTTAAACTTAACCAACTTAATGAAGTGATTGGTGAAAATGTACACCTAAAGTTTAGCAAATTATTCAGTATTGATCTACCTGTTAATCGCTGTCTTCAACGGGCGATGAACGACGTGAATATGTAAGATAGTGATTGGAAATAGAAGGGAAAAAAAGAAAATGATAGACTTGAACAAATGAAGTTGGTATATCAATGGATTGACTATTGCTCTCTCTGATACACCGACTGAGTTCTTGTCCTTTGAGGATGTGGCCACATTCTGGCGATTATGTCACGCGCTCGAGTCGTCGAAGGGACACGGCGGCTAGTTGGTCAAGGAGCTTATCCCCGCTCATAAAGGTTTTTGTGGCCGCTTATTCAGCTTATTTCGTATATGTGGGAAAATGTATTTTTTTATGGTAGTGTTAATTTCTTGTACTTGCAAATTGCGCATCGGTCTTCTATATGTACGATTTATACCGTGCATGTAATTCGATTGCGTACTCATACCCTTTGAGTATTGTCGGGCCGCGTTATTCTAAGTATAGTATTATTGGTAATATTGGAATTTTTTTTTTTGTATTCTGTTTTTTGTTTTCTTATCTGGAGAGTGTCTGGTGTATCCGAGAGTAGAGTCGTTCCATACTTTATTAATATTTTTTTCATGTACATAATTGTCGTTATCTTGCTAGTTACATTGTAATATTATATTTATGAATATTTGTACCTACTTATTTACCACGTGTGCATAATATAACACTGCACAACTGCCCTGCCCACCGTGTCGTCTATAACCATAACCCTGTTTAACGCATCCAACGTATTCCTCCCTGTTCTAAATCCGTACTGATTTAAGGCCTTGCCACCCGGCGTTGACTCAAGGTATTCGTCGAGGCTTCCCAGCACCATTCTTTCCAATAGTTTACCGCTTGAATCCAACATACTGATCGGCCGAAAACTTGACGGTTCAGTGATTAATATACCCGGACCCTTGTGGAGAAGTACAAGATTAGCCAATTTCCACTTAACCGGGAATTTATTTTCCTGGAGACAGGCGTTCATTGCTGAAAGGGCGATATCTGAAAGCAACCAACCCGGTAACTATTTCATTGGAGACCTCGTCAGGTCCCGGAGCTTTTCCTCGAGAGTGCTTTTGAGCCGCTGTTTTCAGTTCATCCATTGAAAAAGGAGTCGGAACGTCCCGACAACCACTGACAATCGGAATGCACGCCTAGTCCGTCACCGCAGGACTTGGGAATAAGTGGTTCGCGATGACCGTTTTTCTCCCTTTCGCCGCCACACCGGGCCATTGTCTTGATAGTTTTTTTAGTGACCACCCGATAAGGAAAACCCCAGGGATCACTTTCAACCTCATCACAGAGTTTCATCCAACTCGTTTCCTGAGCTTTTTTAACTACCGATCTCAAGGTGGCTTTTTTGGCTCTATACTCGTCGTGTTCATGGCGGCTTTGGAGCGGATGGCTCTTTTGAACGCCCTGTAGGAGACTATTGAGCCCCTACGTAGCCCAGCAATTTCATCCATCCACCAATGTACTGGTCTCCTTCTCGGCCATAACCTTCTCCTGGGCATGCAAGAATCACAAGCCTCAACTAGGTAGTCACATAGGGCTACGGCGGTCGTATTTGCTGAGTCGGCTTAATCGGGTATGGCTGGCTCGTTCGAACGTAAGTAGTTCGTCAGTGCTTGCCTATCAAGCTTCCCACTCACCCACCTGTTTGATACCTCAGTATCAGTATTATTACTAACCCTCGCTTCTAGCTCGAAAAAAATATATCTGTGATCGCTATGGATTTCCGTGTCAGTCGCGACATGCCAACCGTGAAGTTCCACACCCCGATAGAAGGTAATGTCCACAACTGAGGACCGGGTTGGAGTGTCGAAAGTGGGCGTGTTCCCTACATTCGCCGTGTTTAAGTTCAGACTAGACGTCATATCGAGAAGCCGATCGCCCCTCCTGTCGTTGATTCCTGATCCCTATACAACCGACTTAGCATTAAAATCGCCTGCGACTACAGCACCATCACCCAAAACGGTGTTAACTCTGAACGACCCCTCCAATTCTTCTAAAAACTCTTCATAGACTGCCAGGGAAACGTTTGGGCTACAATAACAGCTAAATAGTACTACCCGCCCCAGACGGACCCATGTGTCCTTGTCCGCACTCTATACCTATCAGCACTAGGTCTGGGTTAACGATAGCAATCGCACAGGTACCATCCGAACTCACGGACCAACCTGCAGTGGATGGTGATACCCCTGGGGGTTTACTTATGAGGACGATGTCCATCTCCATTTCTGCCACTTGCGCACACATAAGTTGAAGTGCAGCCCAACAGTTGTTTAAATTAATCTGCATGCACTTGATCTTTGGCACTGCATCGTCTCCATTCTTACAATGCTTTCCTATCATTGGGAGGCTGTTGTCTCCGGAGCAACTTGCTCTTGAGCGCCTAGTCCAGGGGGTATCACGATGGTGTTTGAACCACGCCTGGATGTTATAGCCTACTTAATAATTTCGTCTCGGTTTTCTGTCAGCTTCCGCCTAAAAGCTTGTGTCTCCTCGTTGCCGGCAACGCATCCCTTAGCAAAGTGACCTGGATGACAACATCGCCGGCAGCAATCGCTCCTATCCAGCCCTGTGCACATGTTAGCCTTGTGCTCCGAGGCAAAACATCTGAAGCATCTCGCAGACTGCTCCCTTCGCCGGACCCCACAGCTCACCATACCAACTCTAAGTCGCCCGTTTTTAAGCAGGGCGCGCGCACTAGAAAGGGTGACTAGACCAATGCAATCTGTGCCCCACCATATTGCTTGCGCACGTTTAAAACTTTAATGGCGCCAGTCTCGTCCCCAGTCGAAAGGAGATCGCATCGACAACTTCCTTTCCTGTTAACCACTCATCGAGGTAAGAGACCTCGATGAGCTGTCTTTTCTCTAAGGATCTAACCCCGACGTTGGAACCTGCCGACCTAGCTACCTCTGCTCTAACGACCTCCACTTGAGCCGAATCCCCAAGCACCTCAATTAGTAAACCGACGCTCCTGGCCTGTCTCATTCCAACGACCCGATCTCCAATTAATTCTTTGTTTACATCTCTACGAATATTCCTCGCGAGAGCAGGAAAAATTCCTCACCATTTATGTCCACCAGGATAGCTTGTGCTTTTCAATCGGCTTATTAGCGGTCGTCGAGGGTTGGGTCTTCAAAGCAGGTTAAGATGGGAGAATCTATGCGATTAAAACGCCGCCTAGTTTATTGTTTTGACAACATAGTCATAAGCAAACTACATGCTACATATGTGTGGTATGGCATATGTTCGCTAGGATCGCATGATAGATTATCGCTTAGATTCCCCATTTACTAATTTAACAATAACAAAATGTAATCGCATCACTACCATCCGCCTTCCTTGTCTTTTCCAGTCCATACTATTTTAGTTCGTGGTATCTAGACACAGCTACATATAAATCATACTCTGTTATCACGTATTATATATTTGATAATATTATGGCTCCGTAACACGGTTGTAGATAGACTGGTTGCACAACTCTATGAAAAAATTGACTCTCTGATTGCTCATGTGATAAGAATAAAGAACTAGAGTGTTTTTATAGACATATACAATCAAATACATTTTATTTGTAGGTATATTGTTATTAATTATTATTCTGGAAAATATTGAATACATTTTTCAAAGTATCTTGTATATTTATGTATCTTTGATACTTGTATCATGTATCTTTACTACATATGAAATGTATCTTGTATCAAGATACAAAACAGTGATTTATCTTGTATCAAGTATCCAGATACTATTTTTTAGTATCTTGCCAAACCCTGTCTTAAATCAATAGGTAATATGGAAATATTGTGAGGTATACTTACATCAATTTATGACAATAACAATAAGTATTATGATTGATTACTATAATATAATATGTGTATTATACAATTTAAGTGCTTTTCTATAAAAAAATATGTATAATTATTTTTTTAAGACATCTAAAAAAATAGTTTGTTAAAAACTCTATCAAATCCTGTGTTAATAAACTCTTATCACAAAAATATTAGCAAACTAATTGCGGACAATTTTTTTAACCAATCAGAAATGATCCATGTATCTCTCTTTATATAGGCACTCTATAAAGAACTACTAATAAGCGCTCCTTGTGTCAAATTTTTGAACGAATACGTCAGTACATATTACCATTGATTAAATATACAAATAATGTCATATATATCAATGATACCTATTACTAGAATGCCTAGTTAATTAAAATTATTATCTAGGCTTTCTACCTATTACTAAATACTAACTTTATGGAACGTTTCTCTCGGAAATTTACATTGTATGATACCTCGTATTGTTAAATATCTTATTCATTACAAAAAATAGTAACAGGTTTTATTACAAGCCCATAGAAAAGATAAATAGTACTCAATATCAGTCTCAAGTGATAAAAATAATCAATAATAATAATAATATTTATAAATATAACATTATAATATAATATTTGTGTATTGGTCATATTACAGGATTCTGAAAAAACAATATTTACACAAAGCAAAAATACATCAAAGCAATACATAATTTAGATATAGGCATTTTATTATACATGAAAATAATTTGATTTAAATATTGGTTAATTTTGGTAATTTATTTTTTTTTTGACTGGTTTGAGCTGTTAATCCAACTGACGGTGCCCTCTATTCCTTAAAATAATTAATATTATATTGCCACGTATTTTTAAAGTAACCACAAACTCGAATATTATGATCCAAATAAATTATAATTTTATTATACTTTATATGTGATCTTAAGGTTTTTGAATTAAAAGAGAACTCTAGAGTGTATCAATATCATTTTAAAAATGAAGATATAAGTAATACATGGGGGTATATGGAGAAGGAAGTAGCAAGTATACGGTAATAATTTCATAACAATATAATATATAGGTATTTCAACGAAATAAAATCAATATTTTTAGAATTGTTTAAATTAAGTGTCGGGTTAATTAAAAATTCAACTGTCGTGGTGCATCGGTTGACACCGCCTCATATCGGCCATACCGATCGTGAACTTATGGTGTAGAATGCGGAGCCCCGCCGCCGGCAGTCGTGTACATACATAGCATGATATGTGTGGAGGTCGGAGGGACGAAGGCCTATTTCCTTATGTCAGGCATGAGTCTATTATAAGGTGTCGGATATATGGGTTTCAATTGATTTGGATTAGGATATAGACCATTCGATTGGTGGCATGAGTTTTTGGTTTAAGAAGGGAGGAACGAAACGGCCAAAGTTTCGGATGTGGTTGTGTTTTGAAGTTTGATTTTTGTGGAAATTAAGTTTTGAGTTGGTTTTTATGAATTCTTGGACGATTAGCAGACAAAGTGATGTTCGGAGATTGGCGTTTCGAGACGTATTGCAGGGAGTCTGTTATTGTGCGGAGGGCAGCATTTTGGACCGTTTCTAGTTTTTTCCAGTCTGATTTTGACAATTGTGGGGCCCATGCCGGCCTTGTGTACGTTATTATTGACCTTACGTATAGTTGAAAAATTTAACGTTTAATTCTGGTGGGAATTGGACTTCTTTTATTAAGGACAGGGTAGAGGAATGTCCTTATCCTCAACGCGTTTGAAATAATTTGTTTAATATGGGATTTGAAGGCGATTTTTCTTTCATATATTACTCCTAGGTATTTCGCTTGTTCTAACAAATCAAGCCTCGTACCTTGGAGAACGACGCCTGGTGGCCGAGCCGAACGTTTACGGTTGAATAGGATAGCGATAGATTTTTGAGCATTCAACCGTAATCGCCATTGGTCGAACCAGTCTTTGGCTACTAATATTTGATGCTGTAGTTTGATGATGGTTCGTTTCGGTTCCTGTCGTGCGTGAAAAGGACCGTGTCGTCGGCCAGCAGAGAATGTTGAGCATTTGATTTTACCGGGATGTCATTGGTGTAGACTGTATACAGCAGACAGATACGAGCCCTGCGGCATGCCTGTTACTATCGGTCACTGGTTTGTGTATTTTCGACTTGAACTTTGAATCGTGTACACGCGCCGCCTCTATCTTACTTTAGGGTACAGAATATGAGCGGACACTAGCACTACAACTCGGTGTATACCGTGTTATTTGGAGTCGCGTGTAAATACCGACCTGTGCCGGACGAATTTTCGTCCGAAATTAGGGTACACTCTTAACGTGCTCGGAGTATAAACATTTCCTACCCGGTCGTTTAGTGCGCATTTGTTTCATTTTTTACATTTTGATATTTGATTCGGTCTTTTTTTTTATGCATGTATATTGTTGTGAATCGGAAAATAATGTTACACACATACACTGAACTTCACTCAGAATCTTTTTTTATTAATAATAATAATAATAATAATAATAATAATATTTATTATTATTATATATTGTTATAAAAAGTATTATATCTCATTTTATTATATCATTATTTTTAGTACAGACAGAAGATTGCTATTTTAACTTAAAATATTTAAACAATGGTAATATTGTATTCTGTTAATTAATATTATTTAAAAAAATTGTAAGTAATTCTGTTTTATTTTATTTATTAACATATTTTATTCGTTTGTTAATTCTCAACAATAATTTCCATGATCACAGTGTAAAATGTAATATATTGTTTCTTTATTAATCATTAAATCTAGGTAATCAATCTTTATACAGTCCACTATCCGTTTTAATTCAATTTAATCGAAATATATTTTGGTCCTTCGGGAGGATGAAACCACATGATCAACAAACATCAATCGAGTAAGTTTATTTGTGTATTTTAATTTTTAAAATGACAGAAGTACAAATCTTGTTACTGATTAAAAAAACGTGAGCTGCAATTACAATCGCTCAAACGAATTCATGATTATATTATGTCATTTAATTCATCGGCATATGACTTGTTCGAATTGGAAATCAGACAGGAACACATATCAAAGATTTCTACATCTTTTGAACATTTTTAAATAGAACTGGAAGATATTCAAGAATCTTCAGAAACCTTGCAAATACGAATTGCATATGAGAAAATGTTGTTTAAAACAATCAACTATCCGTAAGTATCTCAAAACACAGTTAAATGCACACATACAAAACATAAAAATGCGACCTATGGAAAGTGTTAGACTTCCCAACGTCGAGTTTCCAAAGTTTAGTGGTCTAACACAAGAATGGCCAAATTTTAGAGATTTATTCACTACATTGGTGCATAATAATCAAACCATTGCAGCTGTTCAAAAATGCATGTATTTAAAGGGCGCATTACAAGAAACCTCATTGAGTATTATAAAGGCAATACCAGTGACAACGTTGAACTACAATTTAGCATGACAGTCTATCGTTGATAGGTACGAAAATATACAAATTCTTTCTGCCAATCATTTCAAAGCCTTGTGCAAGGATAGTCCAATCAAGAAAAGAGTTCCAGATGAGTTGAGGAAATTAATTAGTGATATTAGCCAAAATACTAGAGCTTTGAAAAAATTTAATTTACCAGTGGAACATTGGGATATAATCATACATCTAGCATCTAGGAGATTAGATCAAGATTTCAGAGGAAAGTGGTGTCGAGTAGCATATAATAGTACATCTGAAAAAATGAATGGCCAAAACTGACACAGTTTATAGAATTTCTTGAAGTGGAGTGTTGTGCTATGGAGTCTGCTAAAACTGATGACAAAATACTATGCATTTCAAAACCACAAAAACGCACAAGTATGCATACAGTCTCAAATTCAACTAGTACAACCTGTCCTTTATATCAAGGATATCACAAGCTATTCAAATGTCCAGAGTTCTTAAAAACGACAAGAGCAAAGATTGATGTTGTTAAAGGTAATAGACTTTATTACAATTGTTTGAAAAATAATTGTAATCCAAGCAAATATTCAAATGGTAAAAGTTTAGTGTAAAAAAAAAAAAAAACATAATACCTTACTTCATATTCAGTATACAGAGGACAAGCAAGTGTACGCACAAGGCAAACAAGAAAATGAAAAACACTCTACACAGTGTTCAAAAAATACCTCAAACACACATACTATTATGGATAGCTATAGTTTTAGTTAAGGACAAATCTGGAAGTACTAAACAATGCAAAACACTTTTAGATAATGGTTTACAGACAAATTTTGTAACTAGTCAATATATTCAAGACTTGCAATTATGTTTTACTAAACATATCACTAAAGTAAGTGGAGTCAGTGCTATATCTTTATCTAACAACTCAATCGTCTCGCTACAAATTATGTTTCGCACATCTACCTGTAAAATAAAAATGGAGTTTGTTGTTCTGGACAAGATAATATGCAATCTGCCCACTTCCACTGTTTTTTTCAAGGGAAATCTGTTTACTGTCTGGATTGATTCTAGCTGATCCTGAATATTTTTAACCAAATAAAATTGATATGTTAATTAAAGGTGAGTGTTTTAGTGAATTGTTAAAACAGGACCTGTCAAAATGGGATATAAACAACCAACACTACACTAAGATGGGTTGTTACTGGTCAAGTAGGAAACAATATTGGTGGACAAATAGCACATAGCTGGTTATTTATTTGTTGATTCCAGTAATGACACAGAACAAATTGATGAATTGTTAACAAAGTTTTGAAGATAATTATATTTCTGCCACAAAGAGATGAGAAAGGAAGATACATAATCAAATTGCCTCTCACAGGAAGTCCAGATACACTTGGAAACTCATTCAATAAAGCACTAAGAAGATTTAACCAATTTGAAAAATGTTTTCTACGTAACCCATGTTTAAAGAAAAGATATGCTGCATTCATAAGTGAATATGAAACATAGGGTCACACGGAGAAAATTCAGCACAATCTCAACGACTCTAATCAATATTTTTTACCACACCATCCTGTGTTTGAGGAATCAAGTATGACTACAAAACTCAGAACAGTTTTTGATGAAACAGAATTTGGACGTGGGCCTTCTCTTAATGACATTTCAATGGTTGGTCCAGTAGTACGGGATGAATTATTTTCAATAATTGTTAAGATTCATATGCATACTAATGTGTTTATAGTCAATATAGTAAAAAACGTATCGCTAAATTAATATGAATTCCAATCAGAATTTCTAGTGCATCATTTGGAGGTACTCACCAGAATAAGAATTATCTATATTCAAATTAACAATTGTGACGTATGGAACAGCGTCAGCTCCATACTTGGCAACAATAACATTAAACGAAGTTGCCACTGATGAAAAACAAAGGTATCCACTAGCAGCACGGGCAGTTAAGGACTTCTACGTAGATAATAATCTTAGTGGTTCAAGTACTAAACAACAGGCCAAGCTTAATATTAATGATATCATATTAATGCTGCAACAAGATGGTTTTGAACTTGGTAAATGATCTTCCAATCACCAATCAGTGTTATCAGCTGTTTCCAACAAACAAGAACACTACAACTACAGTACCAGTCATGAACAGTGAAGTGGTTGGTGTCCTAGGTTTCCAATGGAAACCAAAAACAGATGAACTGAACTTCTCAAAGGCGATGGATCCAGAATATTAATGTAAAACTAAGCGACAAGTATAATCAGTTATTTCTAAGGTTTTTGACCATCTCAGATTAATAGGACTAGTGATAATAAATGCAAAAATAATGATTCAATTCATTTGGAAACTGACTGGGATCACATACTACCACCAAATATTCAAACATCTTGGGACACATTTTATAAAGATTTGTTAGCCATCAATAAAATCAGTATTCGACGCCAAGTAATATAAATCAATAACAACTTAATTTTCAACTTGCATGATTTCTGTGATGCTTCAGAGAAGGTATATGGAGCAGTCATTTATGTTTAGTGTAATGGCAATAATGGAAACATCACAAGTCAGCTATTGACTGCGAAATCCAGAGTTCAAATGGAATTGTAAGACGACAAGTCATTAAATTATGTAAATTACTTATTTTTTGAAAACTCTATGAGGCAGTATGTTTAGTATTATTTTGATTATGCCAGTTGACAACCATAATGATAAGCAAAACTATATTTTATAAGTAAGAAAAGGTATTATGTTTACATTATGTTTTAAATTGGACATGCAAGCATTTATTTAATATCATATTTTCAGGTATCACAGTGTAAAATGTAATATATTGTTTTTTTTTATTAATCATTAAATGTATCAATCAATATTTATACAGTTCACTATCCATTTTAATTTAATTCTAATCGAAACAATTATTGTCTTGTTTCGCAAAGCAACTTCTATTATGAAACATTGTTACAACAATCTCTTAGAAAATATAAGTGATTTGTATTGTATTGTGAGAATATTTACAAAAAACAAATACATAAAGTTAATCTTTTGAAGGGAGGGTTTGTTTATAATTTTGGAATTCTGTGCAAGTGCAACAATGCTTTAGTATGTGAAAACCGTAAAAAAAAATATATATATATAATGCATAGATCACTTAATTATATAATGACAATTTTTAATTTTGTGTTTCTATTCTAATTATATATTTATAGTAAAACAATTTTGTGGTAATATACATTTCAATGAATCATTTAATTTTCACCACAAAGTATAAGATTATCATTACTAATGGACAATCTTACTGTAAACAAATTAAATCTTACAATAAATATGGTATATATTATTTTGAATAAAAATATTAATATTGTTATCCTTAAACTAACTATGACTAAGTCTGTATTAATAATATATTACAGGCATAAGACAAATCTTTCAAATTTATTATTTTAAAGTATATAATGTAATATAATAGTTGATATAAGAATTTATTTTTGTATAATAAATACTTTATAAAATTTTCATTCAAATATTGTAGAACAATTATTAATTAAATTATTTGCACATTATAATATACTATGACACAATATCATAGGGAAGTTACTCTTTTATAAAACTTATGATTCTATTCACTGAAAAAATACAATTTTAAATCCAAATATTTTATTACTTTTAAACAGATCTATGATAAAATCTGTGATTCAAGTCTTTAACATTAATTTAATTTATTGATTAAATAAAACTCACTTTGTTAAAATAATTTTAAATAATAACAAATTAAATATAATATAATATAATATAAATATAGATATATTATATTATGATTATTTTATAAGGTATACAAAATACATTACATTTGCATGATAGCTACAGCACGAGATCTGTAATATTTAGAAATAAATTGAATGAATTTGCTCTAATTACCTTAATTTATTATCAATAATTGAAATACAGTTAAATAATTTATTGTTAAAATGGTATTTGAACACTATTAGTACTGGTAAGTTTGTTTTCTCTACATTTAAATTAGTTATGACAATATTTAATAAGAATAAAGAGTAATCACTAATTATAATGTTAAATTATTTATATCTTTATAACACAAACAAGGCTAAATCTTAATTCAAATCTAAACCTATACATATTATATTAAATTTGTTAACTAAATAAAATGGTTAATAATTAATATCTATGTACATAAAATTAAAATTAAATAATCAATACTTTAGGACTTTTTATAATTTTTTAGGTTACGAAGAACCATTATTTAATGATTGTTGAAGTAAAACTTTTTATTATACATAAAAAAAAAATATATATTTATATAACAATATCTGTTATTATATAGAAAGTCCAGATTTTTTAAATAAAATGATTGAAGCATAAAATTATTAAATTACGAACAACATTATTTAATTTCTTATAATCAATTTAATTAAATATGACTTATTTCTTTTTCACAGTAGTTGTATTACTACTGGGTCGTCCCGAGTTCAATCCTGAATATTGATACTTCGCTTTCTTTTCAGATGGTTTCAGTATCTTAAGGAAAATAATCACAATAAATTAGTAAAATGAATATTATAATTTTTATTTTAAATAATATTATTGATTGCAGTGGCCAGTAGCATTAATAACACTTATTATTTAGTGAATTCTAAAATTGTAGACATTATTAATCATATATTTTATTCATTAATATGTAGTTATTTGTATTGAAAATTATAAAAAATAAATTGTATTAAATTTTTACTGTATTATTTATTAAAATATCAACTAAATTAAATTATTGTTATAAAATTGTGTTTGTAAAATTAGTCCTATAGTCCTATTAATTAATAATATAAAATTATTATAATATTTGATGTGTGTATTTTAAATAATGGAAGTACAAGCACAGAATATATAAAGGCAGAATGGACACTGATAATAAATTATATGGGTCCTTATGGGAACCCACAATTTTAAACTAATTTTCAACCAGTGCAGCCTTCAAACGGGGAAAGTATAATACTTTATAATAGTATAATATTATTTAATAGAGTATTTTGAATACCTTTTATAAAAAAAAATTCATTATTTTTTCATCAGTGTAAATTTTACTCATGTATAATATGTATATTATCTTATTTTGTTTTCAACTATATTTTTTGAGGCAGTAATATTATTTTACCAATTATTCTGAAATTTTTTTTTTTAAATTAAGATTAGGGATATTTACACAATTTTTAATTAGTTCAATACATAGACTAAATAAATAAAAATAATTAACATATATTTCAATATTTCAGTCTAAATAGAACAATAGAATTTACATATGAGTTAGAACAG
Organism: Pemphigus obesinymphae; assembly: GCA_025469235.1. NCBI lineage: Eukaryota > Metazoa > Arthropoda > Insecta > Hemiptera > Aphididae > Pemphigus > Pemphigus obesinymphae. The sequence continues at coordinate 38,176 of JAIPRL010000680.1, forward strand.
TTAATTTCCTATTCTTTATTTTTTTTCTGACATTAAGTTTCTATTTAAAAATTTAACAGCTGTAAATATTCTGAATCGTGTAAATAAATTAATTAAAAATACTTTTTCAAAAATTCACAAGAGTGGTTGAAAACATTACAAAAATCCATTTTCAATTTAACCCCAACTCTATTTTCAGTAGCAATTGTAGGAAAGTTGTTAATAAAAATATTTTCTAACTCATTTTTCAGATTTAGGACTGCCAACATTATATATTATAATATTGGTATGTTTAAAAATATTGAAGGTTTTGAAACTTTTTGAACTGACAATATTATTTTTATGATTACTAAAATTGATTTAATTTAAAATTATTATCACAGATAAAATGTTATCTGTGTTGTTGATCTAAAGATAACACCGAACAGTTTCAGCATGATAAAAGAAAAACAAAAAATATATTACAAGGCTATACTGATTGACATTTAGTTCGTTATCACAATTTTAAAGCTGTGATTCTGCTTTCATCTATTTTGTGGTACAAGTATAAGTAGATGACTTATATGAAATTATATTTATATATAATTATAATTAATACAATAGTTAAGATATTATTTATTATTTGATAAAAGAACAAGTAACAATACAAATTTAAAATAATGAATCAAAAATAAATCAAAGTTTGAGAACCTAATTAAAACAAATGTATATATATATATATATATATATCTGCGTATATTGAAAATTGGGATTGATCAAAATCATGATCATAGTTATGAATTATGATTATTACATTAATAACAAAAAATGTGACCAATAAAATACCTAATACAGTATTACAAATGAAAATGTTCTCTTCTTAATATTTTTTAAGATAACAATTTATGTCATAAGATTTTTGAAAAAAAAAAAAAAAAAAACTAACATAAAAGTTAGAACTATTAACTTTTTTTAATAGAATTGAATTAATTTTTATGGCATTCATTATTTTAACGAATTCTCCAAAAACTGATTAAATTATATTATTATAATCAATATAAAATTATATAAATGCATGCACATGCAGACCAAATCTCATTAGTTTGATTTTTACAAAAAAGGATAAAATCTCTCTAAAGTTACTTAAAAAATTATCGTAATAACTAATAACTAAATAAAACATATATTTTTTTTAATTTGATAGTGTATAATAGGAAAAAATTTAAATATAAATTTTCAATTAATACAATAATAATTAATAATTAATGACAAATAATACAAAGAATAGCGATTTAAAATTGTACACACAATTTATTATTGACTATTATTAATTTAACATGTTTCCATTGATAACTTTGATGAGATTTTGTCCAAATTTACTTTGTAAAAAGTTATTTGAAGATTTAGTCCACAAATGAATAAATGTAAATTTTGTTATAAAGCTAATATAATATCTTCAATAGTTAGCAAATTTATATTTCATAATAACAATAGTAAACTTTAGATTAATTAAGGGCATATGAGAGTACTTTTAATATAATTTAGCATAATAATATTATTAAATAAATAAATATTGATGAAGAAATGTCTACACCAAAGTAATATTTTTAGCAAAAAATGTGAACTAAGTTTCATTTTTCACGCAGTGGGTAAGATACCAAAATTGTTTATATTGGTGATACAATTATTAACAACAAATTGAAAGAATGTATATTATTGTACTGACAATATTCCTTTAATCTGAACGTAACTTGAGATTTTCTACGTCTTTTTTACCAACTAAATGTTAACCACCCTAGTCTTCAACTTCCATTAAACCAAATTTCTTGCATCCATAATTCTTTTTCAATATTTATCTTCTCCTCTTTCCTCCAATGTTATTTTCTTTACTAATCTTACTTCCCCTGTCTCTTCTCTCCTTAAATAGTGCCATCTAAATCTATTCTTTTAATTTATATTAATATTATAATATTGTATTTTATTGAGCATTTTAAACTTTCAGCTTAGCCGCTGAAGGAGGACAACGCTTTCCCAAATGTGTTTAGAAGCTTGCATATTATCTTATAAAAAAGAATAAATGACAGAGAATAATAAAGTTATTTAAGTTCCTATTAAAATTTCAGTAAGTATTGTGAAAAATAATATGAAATATAATGCATCAACATATTAAATATCTATATTGCCATATCTCAGCTAATTTTAGACTTAGAAAAGTGGTTTGACCATTAAAATTTATGAAAAAAAATTAATGGTTAAAAGGGTGGGCGGGGGGTTGTCATTTAAGAAAAATAATTTGTATAGCACACGTGTATATCTAATCAACAATAAAAAAATATGAGTGCGTGGAAATATGTATTACTAAGTTTAAGAACTAAAAAAAAAAAATTCAAATTGCATGAATCAGTACAATGATATTGAGTGTTTTTAATTAGCGTTTCCACACTGTATACGATGGTACTGTTTCATTATCACGACTATTTGATTCGCAAGAAGCAATCATTGACTACCAAGTTAGATTAGGTTAAGTTTTATATGTTGTAAAAAGTATTTACTGTTTAAAAATACGAAATATGAAATAATGAGAGTTTAAAAGCATAATGCAATATTTTTTTTGATAATTGCGTAAGAAAAAACTAAAAAAATTAACATAAAAATTGGTAAGCATGATTTTGGTAAAATCCTTCATAATTCCCAAAATATTGATGCTAGTGACATGAAATTTTCACCAATAAACGTAATATACAAAATATATTAATATAAACTTTTTTTTCAAAATGTTTTCCCAATTTTAGGTTATTTTTAGCAATATTCAAATTTGGGACATTGAATACATAATAGGCATAATTTTAGTTTTTAAGACCTGAAAATTTCATAGTGTTAAAAGTACACAATTCTATCTATACACAAAAAATTTAAAAAATCACTGTGCAATATTTTTTAATAGCCATTTCAATTTTTAATTGAATACTCATTAAATTTTTTTGATATTTTGGAGAAACAATGGATCTATAAATTTTAAATTTTCACTAAATACGTATATTAGCACATTATGAAGGCAAAAAATTCTGATAATTTTGGACTATTTAGAGAAATTTTCAATTTTGAGATATTTAATTATATTCCGAGTATATTATCAATGTGGTCTACAGTAATTGTCAAGAATATGTACTGAATAATAAAAATTTTAGCTTCGTTCAAAATTTTTTTTTTTTTTTTAGAAAGAAGTTATTTATCATTGATTTTAAATTCAATATATATAATATTTTATATATATTTTTTTGTGTTAAGGCGGCTCTCTGCGGGCGTGTTTTAAGGGGTTATTGTATAGGCAATTTTTGAACAATGTGAAAATGCCGTGTATGTGTGTGCGTGTGTAAATTAATATTAGTGTGTTTAGGCCCCGCATAAATAGCGATAACAAAAATAATTACCGTGGTCGACAGCGACGGGCCGGCTAAACATAATATTACGCACGCGCATGCACAAGTCATTTATTTATTAGATCAAAATATTCAAAACAAATTTATGACTGAGAAATAGCTATACGCCTGACAAAAATTTAAGTACTTCCAGTGGTTCGATTTAAAAAATGTAAAGACCATTGAATGTAGAAACAAGTTTACTTTGCATCGGTCGGAGCACTTTTTCAATTTTATCCAAATTCTTGATGAGAATAAATATTTAAGATTTTATAAATTTGTAAATTTTGAATATTAAATATATTGAAAATATTAAAAATATGCTCCGACCAATGCAAAGTAAACTTTTTCACCAATTCAAACATATTTACATTTTTTAAATCGAACCAATATAAGTACCTTAAAATTTGTCAGTCGCTTAGGTTATTTTGATGAAAAATTGATGAAGCAGAGAGCCGCCTTAACCAATCACAAACATTTTATTTGTCATTGTCATTATTAATTAATTTTAAGTTGTTTAAATAATATAAAGTTGAATAAAATTATTTCTACCCATTTTAGTTTTAATTTATAAATAAACAAACAATAAAAATAAATACCTTGTGCAAGTAAATGTGTTAACAAAAATAATGCTCATTATAACAGGTTAAGTCTGTTTTTATCAATATGTATAAAATGTAATATTCTAAATAAAAATAGAATATCTGAGTATAATTTTACACTTTAGTTTAGGACATAAATATGTGTTAGAGGATGTTATACCCACATATATAATATCATTGATTATATATTATAATATATAATCAATGATAATATCCATCAAATGGGCAAAAATACCATGAGATTGCCTGGAAAATTTTATTTTTTCAAAATTATTAATAGAAAACTCTAATTTAGGCCTAGACTATATTTTAATATACTAACTATGGATATAAATAGTGTAAATAAATAAATAATACATCATCTTTAAGTCCATTCCATATCAGATATTTAAAATGTGTGCAAGTATTTTGTAATAGAGGTACTTACTAACATTTCTATTCAATGTTAGTGTAGTCTAGGTTCTGTGTTTTTTTAATTTTTCAGAGATAATATTTAGAAAATTTCAATGATATATATAGGTTTATTGTGGAGTGTGTTGTATATTATATTACTATTGTTCTCAATACTTAACAGACATGTGTAAATTATTGGCATTTATGGATACGAAATAGATAACATAGACATGAACTAACATGTGGTGTACTCTTAATAAAATGGAATAAAAATGAATGTTTACATTAAAATTCATTACATTGATTGGAATTAAAATAATATTCAAACTTATAATTTAATCATACTATTATATTAAAATTGTTACAATTTTATAAACTACACTGATTTATAAGAAGCCAAAAATGTTTTTCTTCGTTCACTGGCCTCTAATTTAGCTTGTTTTTTAGCTTGAGCTTTGGTTATTAAATCTTTAATAACAAATGCAGGTAATCGTTTTCCTCTCCATCTATTTGGCTGTATGGTCATATTAACAATATTTAATTTTTCTTGTACATAATCAGCTGCAGTAAATTTTTCAGCTTCTTTTACCTGTAGAAATATAAATAATTCAGACTATATAGGTAGGTAAATCTTACATATAAAATGTTAACTTTTTTAGCAGTTGTTTCCATGAAAAAACTTCTTATACTTTTATTTAATTCCCCCAGCTCATTTTCGCAAGGGCTTGACACGTATTCATACCGTTTTCAAACTATTCTCTGGTCTTTTTGAGATTACTTATTAACTTTTATAGAAAAGAGAAGTGGTGAGAAAATGGCTACTATTAATGGGTATTATCGATACTTTTAACTATCGAATATTATTTGATATTTTAAACAAATTATCGAACAGTTCAACATAAAAACTATTTGGTTGTTTTATTGATAAATATTGAATAGTTCGGTATAACTGTATATTATAGTAAATACCTATATAGTTTTATTTATCGAATAATATCAGAAATAAGGAATAATTAATTTTTCAATAATATTCGAAACTATCAAACATTCAATATTAATCAATATTTTTCGACTATTGAATAGTTCGGTTGGAATAAGACTACGAAACATATCGATAGTAATATATGATAGTGCCCAACACTAATTATAATACTATACTATAAAATAGACACTACAGATTTGGTATTATGTAACTTTATTCCCTGTGAGTCGGGTAAGAATAAAACCAAATGATCTCCAAATCAAGATTCATCTAAGGATTTAAGTAGAACAAAGTAGATTTGAGTTAGAAACATAGCTCAATGCAAATCATCATGCTCAATCAATAACATGTTTATAAAAAAAAATGTCTTCAGTCCGGATGTGGATCGTGGTTCACCAGTTGGTGATCCCTGGTATACACAATATCTATATAAATATGTTATTTATAATTGTTATACAATATAAGTATGTAGTTACCCACGCATAAACATTCAAAAGATTTTCAAAAAATAGAAAGTCAAATAATTTTAAATGAAATGTTAGGTAATAACTCATCCTATGGTTGCCATGTACTAAACAATCTCTTAAATGAATTGCACATATTATAAATCAATGATAATATGGACGGTACACAAACAAAAATAAACAAGTTAATTTTCATGATTTTCTTTATTGCAATCATTATAGATTATAGCGATAGGTATAATAAATACATAATTGGTAAACAAAAAACATTCATCTTTTAGATTCATTTTTTTACAAAACGTAGGTATTAAGCTAATTTGTTTTTCAAAATTAAAAAATGTTATTTTATTTTACTTATTCCAATTTGTCTATGCACTGTCCATGTATACTCGGTTGAACTATTATTTTATTTATTATAATTTATTACATATTATGTTGATTTAGTAGATTTGTTGAAAGCTATAAGTTAGTAGTATAAGCTATAAGTAAGTATTCATAGACTAACCTGTCCCAATAATTCAACTTGAAAAGCTTTTTCTTTCCTCATTTCTCTCTTTTGTCGTACTTTAGCCCATACATACTTCATACGTTTTCTTAATTTTCTCAATTTGTGTTTTTTCATTTTTTTACGGCGAATAACTATCAGTCGCGCTGCTTGAATGTCAACTACATTGACTATTGGATCAACTAGAGGGAGAGATATTGTTGGCCGAGGTATTCTTAGCGGAATACAAGGATATGGCTTATCTATAATTTTTTTTGTTGGTATGGTAGGCAAATTAATAGAAATAGGTAATGTGGGTGAATACAAAGGTAATTGATTTAAAGAACAAATAGATCGTATTATTGGATGTGCATGTCTGTCAGCAGCAATTGTAACTATAAAAAAAAATAAAATAATATCTTTAATACACACAAAACATCAAAATGATTATTTTCAATGGGTGTATACAAGATGCATACATAGCCTTTTATATATAGCTTAAGTCGAGGTTTTAGTATTATAATCCTTCATATCCATCATTACATTCAATAAAACAAAGCAGTTAATATTTGGTGAAAATTTAAAGAATTTCACTTTATTTTCCGATTTATAAAAAATTTTGTAGTATTATTCAGAAGTTTTACTTTTTTATTATTATTTGATAATGAAATAAATAAATATGAATGAAACATAAATGAAAATGTTCTTATGATGATTTTGTACATATATATATGTTTTTAGTACAAATATGAAGTCTATAGAGCTATTTTTTCCCCAATATTCAAACACATTTTCATATCAAAAAATTTAAATTTAAACCTAAAATTAGTTGATGAAATTTTACTATGAAAAAAAAACTTGAAAAATTGCTATAGCTCAGTTGGAGGAAAAAATGTCAAATATTTTTTTACATTAACATTTTATTTAATTGTAGGTATTTTATAACCATTATAAAATTACAACAAAAAACATATTTGATTTTAAAAATATTTACTATTTTTCCATAATTTTTTTAAATGCATTTATAGAAAAATTATCTCTATAAAGTACCAAATAGATGCAATGTTCTATTGGAAAATGGTACTGTATGTAAGCATTGGAACGCTTCTTATAGAAATTTGGTACAGACATAAAAAAAAAAACATATCATTGTATTACCTAGCACTTTTTAATTGATTAAATAATATAAATAGATAAGTAAAAAAATATTATAATAACAATAATAAAAAGTTAGGCATAATTCTACTTTGACCGCCCAGTGATTTAAAATTTTTTTTTTTTTCAAAATACGTGTTTCTTTTGTTCTGCATATGATTGTGACGTCAAATATTGTCGATTGGAATTATTTTAGAAGTTTATTTTTAGGTACTATCTAAAACAACATATTTTAAGCTGCATTTTAGTATCAAAAGAGTCGTTTTTACCATTTTTAATTAACCAATTTTATTTTACTTTTTTCAAGGTCACCGCTCAAATTATGAATTAAATAATTTTTTGGTAGCTATTTAAGTCGAAACATTTTTCTGTAGTTACCTGACGTGATGTTTCATGGTAAATCGGTTTATTGATGCAACCAAAAGAAATACACTTAAACCATATTCTATTTAACAAATAGGGGGATATATTCAATTGAAGTGAAGCGGAACAACATTTGAGAGCGTGAGCGATTGTAGCCTGACCTCCCAGCTGTTTCCCACATGTACTACCTCCAAAAATACCTACATTTTATGCTAATACTTGATATTATTACGTGCAAATATACCTAGTTGAAAAAAAAGTTCTAAAATATGTTTTACAAATGACTCTTTAGGTAGTAAAATACAGGGTAAAATATGTGGTTTTAGATCGTATAAAAAACTTAAAATTGCTATAACTTCTAAAATAAGTCTGACTGACAAAATTTGACTTCACCATCGTACTCGGAATAAAAAAAAAAAACACATTTTGCAAAAAAAAAAAAAAAAGTTAAATAATCACTGGCGACTAAAGTAAAATAGTACCAGTTAAATAGGAATATTATTATTAAATATTAAATATATACTGAACATTATTTTAATAATTAATTTTGTAATCCTTACTGTTCGCAAAGCTCCGTATGACATATCTCAAGTTGTTTAACATCGTAATACATCAATTTAAAATTAAATTATTTTATGATAATTTTAAAATAAACATAATACATATTTATATGGCTTTAAACTTATATTTTAACAATACATAATTATTACTCACAAGTAATCATAAAATTAGTGTAAAGAATAAAGAAAATTAAAATATGAAATGTGATTTAATAAATTTTTTTTTATTGGTTTCGCATGTTATCACGAATTCACGATTACCGCGTAGCCGGTTATATTTTGTAACCATACCACACCACAGGGTTTTTTTAGGTGCATTCATGGCAAAATAGATAGGTATGTCAGGAATAATACGAATTTTAGCCCGATATGCGCATCCACACTTTTCCCCATGTATCCGCTCTTCCTGCTTTTACTTCAATTCTGTGGTGATAGCTTGGAAATTTATGCTTGATATATGTAACCAATGAGTGGCGGAGAACTTAATACATGGTAAGAAGTGGGGATACTTTACAGAGATGTGCGTATCACAATGTTGCTGACATACCTATCTATTTTGTCATGGGTGCATTGTCATTTGCATATTAACTTGATAAGTGACCATACTCCCATGTTTATATGACCATGGTTAATATTAAAGAACAATCATTGTTATCAAATAATATTGTTTTATCATGAATTAGATTTTCTAATGTTTTATTTTTACGGTTAGTTTTAAATATCTGAAATCAATTTTGTTTATATTTAGAGTTTTGTAGAATTAATTACGAAAATTACTAAAATCGGAATACAATTGATTTAATATTTCATTATTACTTTTTAATTAATTTTTTTATTCAATCAAAATGGCACAAGATAATTTGGATCTGTTCTGTTTCAAACGAATTTTGATGAACGATACAGAACGAAAAATGATTGCTATTGAGGGTAACTTTACTGGACTCGAGAATCCAGCTGTGCTTGTTATGGAAAAGTTTGCTTTTGATAAAGAAACTGCTTTAAACGTATGTGATATGCAAACAAAATTAAAAAGAAATGTGGATAATGATGCTTATAAGTCATTCAGTTGTGTGCCACCACATAATGGTAAATGTGAAAATTATCAATCTTTATATTTAATTTTTAATATTGATACAAATTAATTACCTATTTTTATAGATATTGTTCCTTCTATTAAATTGGATCTAATATATCCAGCTACAGATAAACATATTTTAAAATTCATGAGTCAACCCTTGTATTTGGTACAAGAAACTGAAGAGATATACCAGACCATAACACTACCACATATCTTAGATAATAGTTTGTCGATACAAGTATGTTTTCTTGGCTTAAATGCACTTTACCACCGAATTCTTGAATTTTGATTTTTTCTAATAATGTAAATTTATGTGTTGAAAACGATGGTGAAGTCAGATTTAGATTAGAAGTTATAAAAATTTTAAGTATATTTGTGTTATCTAAAACGACATATTTTATGTAGGGAGCAGTCATTCCCATGTAGAAGGTTTGCCCATTATATCACTAGTCTACTCGAAGGGTAGGGACAGTAATTATCCTATATTTGGCGTTGCCAAAAATGATTATAAAACAATAAGAGGTGATGGGTATAACATAATATGGTATGATCAGATTATGGTTATAGAAGGAGTAAGGAGAGTAGTAATGGTATATTCCCGGTGCGCGTCGTTCTGAAATTTCTGAAACCCTGCCACACTGTCTGCCTCTGCAATATGTTACCGGCTACCATACCACGCACAATTAGAAAAAATTGGAAAACTTAATTTTGATTTTAAGAGCATACTACACATTTCTTTTTGAATAGGTTTGTATAGGCAATTTTTAAGAAATTTTTAGAAATATCAAGATAAAATAATTTACCTATATACAATTGTGTCTTGTTGTGTAACCATGATATTTTTTAAAATGGGTTCTTAAATTAATTTTAGAGTAAAAATACTCATTATCAAATCAATAAAGAACAATATTTTGGAGTGAATCTCATTTCGGTTTTCAAATTTAATAATTTAAAAAAAAGTTATTGTAGTATTAAAATGTTAATTTTTACATTTTTAAACTTTAATAACTTTTTTTTAAATAAATGAAAAATCCCAAATATGGTTCACTCCAAAATTTTGTCGTCTATTGTTTTGATAATAGGTGTTTTAACTTTAAAATCACTTTATGAATCCATTTTAATAGTTTTGCGTAAACATATTTTTGTCACTGAAGATCATTGGTGTAGCGTCCTCTTAAAATCAACATTTGTAATACATATGTATATGTAGTGTAAAAATGTTGTTTTAGATAGGTAATACAAGAAACTTCAAATCATTATAACTTCTAAATTAAATTTGACCGCCAAATATGATTTTACCATTGTTTTCAGCACTTAATTCTACATTATTAGAAGAAGAAAAAAAAATCAAGATTGAAGAATTTGTTAGTAAATTACATTTGTTCAGTTTTCTTCAAAAATTTTAAAATATTATTTTATAATCATGTACTATTATTAATTTAGTGGGTATACAATTGTTTGGAATATCGATCAGAAAGAGAACTAATAAAATATGATACTGCCTCTGATAAAGAAAAAGATGATGAAGAAAATGGTTTTATACTTTTACCAGACTTAAAGTGGTCTGGTAAAATAAATGAATTATACTTATTAGCAATTGTGAAAAAAAGGGGTATAAAATCGCTAAGAGATTTAACAAATGATCATTTACCACTATTGAAGAATATTTTAAATAAAGGATCGGTATGTTCTTACATAAATGCTTTATTTATAACTTGTACTTAAATAATTTTATATCTATTGTACTGATGAAAGTGTTATTAAATTATTTTGTAGGCTGCTATTTACAAATTGTACGGAATTCATTTATCTCAATTACGTATTTTTGTCCATTATCAACCATCATTCTATCATTTCCATGTTCACTTTACATATTTGATGCATAAACCTCCAGGTTAGTAATTTTTAATTTATAACATATTATCTAAAGAAAAATTTTTCTATTTTTTTATATAGCTAATATTACAGGTAGTGTAAAAATAATTAATTTTGGTGAATACAGTTTTTCGTTACTTCTTACCATTTGATCTGTAATGATATTTGAAAATTATGTGTGATATTATATATTTCATCGGTTCATAACCTACCTATTACAACATATACTAATGGCGGATATATCACTTATAGCATTTAATTTTGAGGGAGGTCAAAAAAAAAATTGAGTTTATGACTTTTTATTTTTGCTTATTTGCTAATAATTTGAGCGTAGGTACAATTCTCCTTTTTAACTACAACAGTCTTACTAAGTACTTTAGTGTGATAATTGTAAAATTAATATATATTATATAAAAAAATTAAACATTTTTTAGGAATTTGAGGGAGTCATGCCCCCCCCCCCTAAAGCCGCCACTGATACACACATTTATTTATTTAATATATACAGTAATTTAAATAGAAGATATGAAATGAAAAAATCTATACCTGGCATTAATATTTTTCAAAATTTAAATTTTAGGGAGAATTATATCTTTATTCATTGTAGTTAAAAAATGATAATATCTTCAAAATTTTAATTTCGGACAAAAACGGCAATCAGATAGGTATAGATCAATGTTTTCATTTTTAAATATCATAATGGGTCAATTTACTCTAATATTTAAATTTATAGAATCTTAATCATGATGCTTAACTATTAAGTTATCAGTAGGATAAATGGAGACAAAAAATATGAGTGTAACACAGGGATAATAATACACGACACACGTGTATAAAACTTTTTATACATTATACATATAAAATGTATACAATTATTTTGTGTTTGATATTCACTTTAAATACAATTTAATAACCAATGTTTGTGTTACAAGTTATAACTGTACAAGTTACAACTGTAATATTAATTGGTATTTTTCTTCCTATTACATATAAAATAATGTGTATGTACCAAGTAAAAAGAAAATAATTGGAAAAACCAAGTAAATTATATTAAATACAATTAGGTATCATATATTAATAACATACAAAATTTGTATTAATGATTATTATATAACATATAATTATTTTATTAATGTACAAATATATATATTTGTGTATTTATGTATTTGTATATTAATTAAATAATAAATAATCATTTGTTTATATGGTAATATGCAAGACTGTATTTAAGATTTTTATGCCCCCATGCATTTTTTTTATTAAATTAGATTTTATTTGTTAATCAACACATTTTACCTACGATATATATCCATCTCCTAAATATTTGCCTATCCATTATAGTTATAGTTAACCCTTATAGTTAAAAAAAATATTTATATTTGTTTTTGTATTATAGTCCAATATTATTCAATCCATTATTTTTGAAGTCTAATTATAATAATATGTTAGTTTATTATTAAAAATATTATAGGTAGGTATCAATTTATATTAATAACTCTTAAATAACTATTTATAAATATTTAATTATTTACTATACCTTACATTTAGAGAAAAAAAATACAACACCAAAAAGTCCTTACGCCTAACAGCTGGGCCTGAAGATCCATTTTGGTGTTTTTGGGAAGGTTTTCTGTGTATGTGATAAATTTAAATACCAGGTAGACCTAGTATTGTTTATCCTATAAGTTATGACTGATTGACAGAAAATCAGTAAATTAGACCAACTCGAGGAACTGTTATTTGCAATTTTCCTACAAACATATGGAAATGCATTTATTTGTGTAATATAATATAGACTTAGTATATTATATTATATTTGTATGATTTAGACTATACGTATTATAGTCTTTATACTTTGTTATTAGCATGTACCTACTTACTGTATAGTATTTAATTAAGTTAAATGTTTTATAGGAATTAGTACAGAAAAAGCTCATTTACTGACAACAATAATCAATAATATTGAAATGCAAAGTAATTACTACCAAAAGGCTACATTAAATTATGTTGTAAAAGAAAATGATACTTTGTTTAATCAATTTGAACAAAAAGGTAATACCAACATTTAATTAAAATATTTAAATACCCAATTTATTTATTGATTTTTTTTTTTCATTTTCCACATTATAATTATGAAATAAATAGGTAATTAAGAGGACGCCACAGACTCATTTTTAAGGGTTTTTGTATAAGCAATTTTTATGAAATTAAAATTTATAAATTTAAATTATTTTATTAATATTATTTGCTCGCTCTTCCCCCAAAATTCTCATTGTCCCTAATAATCAGTTATTAGTAAAAAAACAAGAAGAAGTTTGTGATCTTTTTTTTTTCTTTTACAAAAAAATATTCAATTAATCGGTCAAATTAAGCATCCGGCTCCCTGAAAAAATTATTTTGCTGTACCCCTGTTCCCAACGTGGTTTTTCACAGCAAGAGATATTTTTGAATTAAACTATGTTTAACGAGTGAGCAAAGTGAATGAGTGACCCGGTTCAATTTATAGGTGCAACCGAAAGAAATATACCTAAACTAAATTTAATTTAATTTTCAGCACAATTGATGTACCCATGACATAATAGATAGATATGTCAGCAACATTGTGATACGCACATCTCTGTGAAGTATCCCCACTTTTTACTGTGTATTAGGTTCTCCGCCTCTCATTGGTTACATATATCAAGCATACAATTCTCAGCTATCACCACAGAATTGAATGAAAAGCAGAGAACATAATAAATGGGTATTAATATATTAAAAGTAGAGATGCTCATATTGAACTAAAATTTGTATTGTTACTGACATACTTACTTATCTATTTTGCCATGGATGTACCCAAATAATTATCATTAGTAACTATATTATTTATATTTCCATCAGGTTTAAATTGTTATTGTTGGAAATTCTAATAAAATATAAATCCCTATTTCCTGTTTATGTGTTCAGAGTTCTGTTGTCAACAAAGTATATTTTCGATTTATATTCAAGTATAATTGGTATAACAATTATTTTCATTTAATATCTAAATCTTGAGTTTAAACTGGTGCTAAATAATGGAAATTCAAGATGAAAATACAACAATCTTAGAAAATTGAATGACAAAAAAAAAATTATGATCTTGGCCAACTACGCATATATTGCATAATTAGACTACATCCAGTATTAGTTTAGTCCCTTATTTTAGGTAGATACCTACTACACTACCTAGTTGGGTCCTAGATTTGTTATGATAATATCTATACCAATTGAATCAATGATTTTATTTTGGTAGTGTACTATATAGTTGGCTTCCTAATATTTTAGGTAATTTTCATGATACCTATTTAAAAAAAAAAAATGGAAATCTAAATTTAAAAATATTTGAATATATTTTTAAAGTTATTTAAAAATAATCTTGTGTCAATACCTTTTTCAATTGTCATGTAATTGTGATATTTATTTAAAGAAAGTTGAAATAAAAAATAAATTATAAAAAACAAAATTTTTTAGCAACTGATAGATATAGAGCTGATTTTTGATATAAGCATTTTTACACATTTCACGAGCTGTTTAAAATTTTTATTTATATTTTGTTAAAAAAGTTTATATTTATATTTGATATTTGTACAGCTCTTAAAACTTGTAAAAATGGATATATCAAAAATCGGATCTATCAGTCACTAGATAATGCTGTTAGCTATAATTTGTTTTTTATTTTGCATTTCTAACTTTTTTGTGAGTTGATAAAAATAAAAAATGCTAATGTAAATTTTTCATTGAAAAAATGTTGGTGTGGCGTGCCCTCATTAAGTTAATATTTTAAATCTTATTTTGTTAGTTTGTTAAATCGTATTTTATATTTACTATTATTTATTAGTTATCACCAATGATTTTATTAAACTAAATATTAAATTTAGTTGTTCAAATTATTTAAAAAGTAATAAAGTAATAAAAATATTAGAAAAAATTATTTTAATATTTAGTTTGTATAACATAAACTAAAGAACTCTGATCTTGAACCTAAAAATATTTTATCATGTGAATAAGTTGTATATTGAATAAATAATAAAATTATTATGTATTTTTGTGTAGATATTCTTTGTAAAGCCAAAGTTATTGAAGATTAAAACAATTTATTAAATGGAAATTGTAATCTATTACATTGTACTGTAAGTATTAATATTGTTTTATCTATATGCTCAAAAAAATATTGAATGCTTATTCCAATATTTTGTACTGACTTGCTGTTAATTCTAATTTTCAATTTTAAAAGAATATGTCATTTTCTTAAAAACTTGTTGATGTATTCTAGTTTATTATTTATAATATAATATTAATTATAAATTGGCGTATGTACTTACATACACCCATTATTATTTGCTTTTTGTAAAATGTAAAAATAACTAATGTAATAAAATATTGACATAGGTAATGAAATACTTTTTTATTTAATTATAAAAATTTTTGAAATAGTAAAAAAAAATTTTGTATACTCGTTAGTTGATAAATTTGATATCATCTATTATAAATTATTATTCATTCAAGATTTTATTTTTCACATATATGTATTTTGTTCTATAAGAAATTAATTATTTCTCTTAAAAAAATGAAAAAAAAATTTTTTTTTCAAAATTAAACTTTATTAAAACATATGTGGAAAAAAAATGCCTTTTGAAGATCAAACCTGGGTATAATTGTTTTCAGTAGTACTTTATTAAAAATAAAAAGAAGTACCTATCTCTGTATTATGTGTATGTAAGTTTTAATAACATATTATAATAATATAGTCTATATTCAATTTATACCTCTTAGCTTAACTCAAATATGAGAATACTTTTTTGAAGTTTTGATTGTATGCAGTACCTAGCAAAGTGATGAAAAAGTAATAGCTACTGTTTATATTATATGGTATAAATTTCAAGTTTGTTTAGTTGCTCTAAGCGTGAAACCCGTTTTCGAATGAAAACTCGTTCAGCATGCACAGGTTTGAGTTATACAGTTACCCAAAATGACACAGTATATATGTGTATGACAATAGTAATTAAATATTGGTTCTCTGTATGTCAACGTAGCGCTGTTTGACTATGGTGAGGTCGCAGGGTGGAAAACGGTTACCACTTGTGCTACGAGTTCCACTCTTAAAGTACGGCAAGTATAGCATTATAATTTTTCAATTATTAGACAATTTTCTGTCGTTTTTATTTAGATATTCTAAAGATAACTACTAGAAAAATAAGAATAAGCTCACTCTACGAGCATTCTCAGATTTTTAACGTATTTTAAACAATAATCTAAAATTATTATAAAATCAAACAAATAATATTTATCTTCCTAGTAACCAAATCAACAATGTTCCTTGTAACTATGAATAGACAGATGGACAGATATAAGATGTCTAAACTTATGTTTAAAATCCTATAACATTAAATATATGTGGTATTAAATATAGATCAATAAGTCTAGAATGTAAGTTCATGATTAAATTATTAATTATTTCAAGTCCCGTTTTCCTCTTTTTGTAGTTATTTATATGACATATAAATAATAAAAATTAGTAAAAAATTATAATTAATGTATTTTTATTAATTATAATATAGATTGGTTATTGACTATTGTATTAAATAAATCAAACTGTAATTAAAATAAATGTTTTCAAATGCTCCAAATTGCTTTTAAATCTAAAATAATATTATTACACTATTCAACTATATTTTGAGAAGAAAAGTTTACAATTAACCAACTTCCACTAGGTATATGACATATTTGGTCAACTTTTAACTTTTAAGAGTATTGAAAAACAAAAAACAAAAAAAAAATGGGAAATAAAATTGATCATTGAAAGAATATTTAAGTATACAATTACTACCTCACTTGTCTGTTCTTCTCAATATTTTCCTTTAATTTAGGAAAATAACAGCATTGGCTATAGATCATAGTGACCAACTCGAAAAAGTTTAAAATAAAGTCCTTTGCTTCATATATTATAAATGTAATATATCAATGTAGATGGGACACTGCTTATGAAAATATTTGAACAATTTTAAACTTAGAATTTTTAAAAATACCCAGAAATATTACCTATAACACCTTCAAATTGATAAATAATGAGATTAATGACTTATTTTTACTAAGCCAGAAAATTTTAAAATAAAATTATAACTTTTGCAATAGTCATTTATTGTATATTCCCCATTTTTCTCAAAATTACATGTTAAGTTACCCTGTTAATATTTTAATGTCTTCTGAAAACAATCAAGTTTTTAATGAACTATTTAAGTAATTATTGTATAAATATACACATTTTTTTTCTCTGAAGTTTTATTATATTACTAATTCTAATTGATATATTTTGCTATATATTATTATCATTAATTATCTACTTCTGTTATATTGTATTATGTTGTATTACTGTTATCAATATTACTATATAGTAAATTGCATATTGTTATTTAAAAATAAATAAATATCTGACTAGGTACTCTGCCAGAAATGTCTGGTCACATCTATGACACTATAAATAGATTATTTTCGCATAATGACAATACAAACTTGTCCATATTTCAAAAATTGCATATTCTATATTCCATAGAAATAATGCACTACTAATATGTCTCATTATACATCACACATGCCTAGGTACGTGAGATTAGAAATCCTCTTCCAATTATTGTGATTTTCTTTGGTTTTTTATCTTTGGTATTTTTCTTTGGATATTTCATACAAAAATATAATTAGGTAAATAATAATGGCAATCGTTCAGTACTTATTTAAATTTAGCTTATAAATTGTTTAACGTCTTGCTCTAAAAAAAACTATGTTCATTATTAATAAATATTACTTTTATATTTTAATTTTAAATATATATTGAACGGAGAAACTAAAATACCTATATGAATAATATGTATTTTATTTATTTATTGCCATACAGGTATATTAGGCAT
The DNA here is from genome assembly GCA_025469235.1 of Pemphigus obesinymphae. Lineage (NCBI taxonomy): Eukaryota > Metazoa > Arthropoda > Insecta > Hemiptera > Aphididae > Pemphigus > Pemphigus obesinymphae. The sequence continues at coordinate 56,429 of JAIPRL010000680.1, forward strand.
ATAGTTAATTATGTAATAGGAAAGAATCAAGGAGATTTTAAAATAATAATTTAATGAATTAGATATATGTTGTGGTATAGATATAAGGTACACCTATTTGATAATTAACAAATTTAGTTACCTATATAATAAGAATTTACTTACATAATTATTTGTAATAAAATTTAGAAATGTTCGTTATCTTTCATTGCTTTTAATTTTAACACTCAAACTAACTATAATTACTGGTTAGTATAGGTACTCATATACATTATACATATACTATTAATACAGAACATAAAAAAATAATAATTTTTATTAATAAAAAGTATATTTATTACCAACTTACCAGAGGCAACAGGCAATTAATAAGATATAGCGCTATCAAATGATAAATCTAAATACATGTATATATTTGGAACAAGTGATGTAAGTGATAATTGTTGCAACAGAAAATATGAATGCAGTGGGCGTGTGTTTACAGGGTAGGCCGACTATGCCTGGGCTTACCCAATTTTTATTTGATATTTTTTTCATCACTTGTAAAAATTTATTGATTTAGTAAAATATATCAGATATGGCTTGGTTATTACTTATTAAATCTAACTAGCACAATAATATACAATAGCAACAGTGATGTAGACAGCAATTATAAATAATAAAATTATTAACTATGGTGTCACTAATCATTATTAGTAAATACATTATAGTATTTGCTACCCATTAGACAGATGGAGGAGGGAGTTATCGTTTGGAATTCAAATACTGTAAACTGTAAAGTGATAATCACTTAAGGTTGTGGAAAATGATGTATTATTTTATTAATTTAAATATATTATGTATTATTAAAACTGATATGTGTGTTTGCATAGGTTTTAAGGGGCATCCACACCACTATTTTTTTGGTAAAAACTACTTATTCTAATTCTAACAGTCATACACGGTGCATACTCTGATAACAAATTTTGAAAATGTATAGATTTTTCTTTACTTATTCGAGGAAATAATCGAACCATATTTTAAATTTTCATATTTTATACTATAATTAAAACCATTTAAAATTTTCAACATTTTGGACATATATATCTATTAAATAAAACCTATTTAAAAAAAATGCTTCGATCATTCTCTCGTAAATCTTATGGAAAATTCTATATTTTTTTCAAAATTAAAATTTATGTACTCATTACGATATTCTGATGAAATTAGAATCGTTTTATTTGAATAAAAAATATAAATTTTTTCCTGGTTATAAAATAGAAAGCTGACATTTGCACCCGGGCACGTGTAATGGCTCCCCTTATACTTTTTATACAAGTTACTAACACTAATGATTACGTACATCTCACACAAACATAAAATCGTACAAAGAAAGTATAATAAATTGCCTAAATAATACTCATTAGAATCATGCGGTTTGGAAGCCCCTTATTTTTATTTTTGTTATTATGTTTAAAATTGTATTATTTTGTTGAATTTTTTCTTATTGTTCTTTATTTACTTGTTTTATGTTAAAATGTTACCTATTTAGTTTTTACTAGTTGATATTTCAATTTATTTACCAACAAAAAACTACTCGATAAATAAATTTAAAATTTGGTCATGAAACAGTTTTAAATACCCAAGCCAAACCAACCAAGCGTGATTGATGAGTTTAAAAAAATAAAATCAGATAAATCATTTACACTCTAAATTAAGTATTATTATTTTATAGTTTACATAAATTGTTTAAAGTAGTTTAATTTGGGTGACTTTTTGTTATAAATTGTGTAAAGGCCGGTTTTTATAAAAGTCAATTTAAATTGTAATTAACTATTTCAAAAAGTGGTTTAAAGCTGGTAACCGATTACGAAAAGTAGAAAATGGTTTTAAACTGAAAAGTTGATCTGAAAAGAATGAATTAGGAAGCAGTTTTAAGCCAAAAATTCCTTACTCTCAAAATTAGGAAGCAATATTTAATGAGTTATTGATAATCTTTTGTTTTTATTTTTTCAATTGACCGTTTAACAATATACATGTAATTAAAAACACCACTTAATACTGGTTACTGGGTTTCAATATTTTTTGAAAGCGATTTTAAGCCCTGCCTGTAATAAAAAAAAATTTACTATATTACAGAAAGTACAGTGACCAATATATATAAATTTTCTCTTTGTATCCTAGGCTTAATCTTCCCTTTGTAGTACTGTACAGAATACAACAGGCTTACCTAAATATTTTGAGCTGGACACACCACTGTGTAAATGTATTGTTTTATGTTAGTTACAGTCACGGTATATTATAATATAATACCGTGGTATTATATACTATAATATACCGTGGTTACAGTAAACAATATATTTACACTTTAATCTTTATATTGTACAGCATTATCTTTGGAAATTATTAATTTATAGAACTATTTTATTATAATTCACCCTCTCCCTCAAACCAAATATATATATATATATATATATAAAATATATACAACTAGAGCTTTGAAGTTTATATACTATATTCGTCAAGTGTTAAGAGTGAAATCTGTCGTGCAGGTGGCAACCGTTTTCCACCCTACAACCTTACCATAGTTGAACAGTACTATATTGGCATACAGAGCAACAATATTTATTGATTATTGTCATACATGTATACAGTATACCATATTATTTTTGGCAATGTTGTATAATCCAAACTTTCATGTGGCGGACAAGTTCATCCAAAAACAGGTTTCACTCTTAATGCTCAGCGAGCATAAAAATTATTGAAATATGCACTCATTGAAATAAAAAACTTAAATGTTTTCATTTTTTAATTATATTTTTATTTTTATATATATCTTGATAATATATAATATATATCAATAATAGACCATCATTTTTCCCAAAATAAACTTATTATTTAATTGACTATTGTCATAGAACACCTACAATAATTATTGCTACTCAGCCCAATAAATCAAAAATCAAATTCATATATTCTTATTTGATTGTTGTGCTGGGCATACTTATGTAATTTAAATAAAACATCTTCCAAAAAGTTATAGAAAAACAAACATTTTGTAAAATATGTGAAGTAAAATTTCATATTTGGTTTTGTTAGTATGTAAATATAATTCAAATTTGTACCTAATTTAACTACTTTTTTAACCATTAAAAAATATATGTAAATTCATGTATTTTCGGCCCTTTATAACAAAGCACAGACCTGAAGTATAATAGGTACCTATATTGTGTTGTACCTATATGTTAATATTTTTATTTACTTACAAAAAAAATCAAATTTGTTTGTATTCATCAATATATTTTTCATATCCTTTAATCTAATTTACATGTAAAAGTATACCTACATTTTTACATGTTTATTTCTGTTTAAAAAAAAATTTTAATTTCCATTTGAAGAGTCGTTTTTTATAAAACAAATGTCATATAAATACAGAATGCATAGATACTAGAAATTTAGTAAGTTCACTAAAATATTATTTCAAAAGCCAACAAAAAAAAAATTTCAATATTTATAATTTATTATGTACTTGTCTTAGAAAGTAAAAATAATTACTATTGAAAATTATTTTTTATTTCATTTATGTGAAATTCACAACAATAAATTTAAAATAAAACTATACTAAGGCTGAGGAGGCCACACACATAGCCGTAATCAGCCAATAGTTTTAGAATAGGGATCGAACTGCAGAGGTTCAAACTCTATGTATAGCTTCAATCTAAGTATCTACATTCTACAATATAGTACCTACAATCTAGTGTACACAAATATTTGGAAATAGTCAAATATGGGACCTATCACACAGTCTACAATTAATTTATACTATATAATATAATATTATTATATGTTCCTATATTTACAGGGTTTTCCATAAGAATATACTGATTGTTTTATCAATCAATATAATATAAATCAATTACAATTTTTTTTAATCGGTTTTCTTATTAAAAATAGTTGGAGTATAGGCTATATCAGGCGTATACTGCGTCTAATTGCTATATAGGGAAATAACCAAGAAATTGTTTTGAATATAGCAAAGAAGCATATTCGCAAAAAATAGGTCATTCGATAATTTTTCTCCTTGAAAAATGTTATTTGTTGTGTAATAATTGAAATTTCACTTCTGGCACATGCCCTTTTGCCAGGTCCAATGTATAGCCCTACCTGGCCCTCCTCTTAAAAGAAGTACTTATTTAAGGGGCCTACTATTTTGGTGGACTAGTACACGCCTGGGCTATATTAATAATATTTCAGAAAAGTATTATAATAGTAGTTTACTAAAAAATAAAATTTAATATTTTTACTTTTTATAATATATACAATTTGAATATAGCCAATTTAAAGTAAATAATTTTAAAATTTTAATTAGTTAAATTCTTACTTTCACTATGATTATATAATTTTTTTAAACATTTATAATTTATTGAAAAATAATAATAATTTGAGTCGTATTGTTGGGTATTTATCGTATCATTTTCCGTCAATATATGAAGAATTAATTATCTTGATGAAATTAAAATGTTGGCAACTATTTTTTAGAAAAATTAATCCATTAAATTTGTAATATTAAAATTATAATTAAATTAATTTTTTTTTAAATATTTTACTAAACTATTCAAAATATACCTATACTCGGCACACATTAAAATGACCCAGCAGCGGATAATTTAGCGTCTGTTTCAAGTTACCTGACTCATGATTGGTTATTGAAAAATCTAGTCACAACTATATTGTACTGTCCCAAATAATATGTGCGTGTGTATCAGAGCTTGCTGTATTTAAGCATTGTGTGTAGTGTATGTGCGTATATGTTGGTGCACTGTATATAAACATGGATCGGTCGACTACAACGATCGGGACAATAGAGGAAGTAATTTTGGCAGTGTGACTGGTCATCATTTTAACGTGCACCGGGAATATATATATATATATATATATATATTTAACATGTTTGTAGGTAGACCAATTAATAGTTGGAAAAATGTTAAGATTATTATTTATTTAGATCAAATTATTTGTATATATCTAGTTAAAATATATGTATATATTAATAAGTTACCTACAGTTTTTAAATAGGTAGTATTATTATTTTCATAATGGGTAGTAAAACATTTTTTGCCATAATGTAGGTTTACTATATTTTTGTTTTAACTCACCTTGATATGTATGTATATATATATATAATATATATATACTATTGTCTATACATATAGCAATAATTTAAAATATAGTTATTCATTATTTACATGATTTACCTGAAATATCTAATTTAAACAATTTTATAAATTTAGTGAAAGAAACATTTTAATAACTTAAATGGGAATTTAAAAAAATATAGTAAAATTTACCTAATTTATAATAGATCATTTACCTACTGATATATTTTATAGTTTATACTACCTATTACTATATTATATTTTAAAGTTTTAAAATTCTATAGTCATCAATTTACATTAAATATTTGTGTGAATCGTTGCATCCAGTTCATTATTTATTCATTAGTAAGTTTTTTTTTCTTTTTAGTTTTAAAAATTGGCATATTAATACTTAGGTATTATTAAAATATTGAATATTGTTTTGTTTATTCATAACATAAAGATACAAAGAAATAATTAAACCATCTTAATTTTAATACATGAAAGTAACTCCGAAATCAATTATTTAAAGTTCCTAAGAGATGTATATGTGCAGTAAGTAATCAAAATTTTATATTTTTATATTTTATTATATTACTAGAGTAATTATTACTTTTGTGTTAGGTAGGCATATAATATTTTTCTGTACTATAGGGTTTTCATTTATTTAAAAATATTTGAACACTAATACAATATTTTAATGATAATTGCTTCCAAAATATTATTGAACATATGACCTACATTTACTTATTAATGTAGGAATCTATATGAACTTTAATTAATTTTAATCTTATATATTAGTTATTCAAAATTAGATAATTTTTATATAGTAGTAATTAAAATATGTGTATGAAACAGATAATAATAGTAATATTATACTATTTATTAAGTTTTGAAAATCTATTTTTAATTAATAACTTCAGCTTATTTAAATAAACAAAACTAAGGTTTCAGAAATTTATTTTATGTACAAACTTATAGAAGTAGGAATTTATTTCTGAACATGATATAATCTTTATATTATCTTGCTTTCATTACAATTAACACTTTATTAAACTAATATCAATTAATTAAGTATATAATATATTTTTTTATGAAAGCTATTATATTGGTATGTGTTATTACTAGTAATTATAATTAAATAATAAATACCAAGATAAATTTCTGTTGAGTTTTCATCAATAACAAATAGTATATAATTTTTTTTTTTTTTTTTATCAAAAACGGTTTTTCTTTATTGCTATTTTTTTTAATTATTAGAATGATATAATATATATTATAAATCTTATTTTATTTAAATAATTCACCTAATTATTATGATTACATTTTATTAAAACTCATCTCTATATATATATTTTTTATAAAAATAAAAAAATTTGAAACAAGCATTATAGCTCTAATCTAGGCTATATTATCTACACTTGCCCAGTTAAAAATCATTAGGTACATACAATATCTAGACATATATTCTAAAAATAAATACATTATATTCAGAGAGTAGAGGTAGATTTGTTTTAGAGTTTATAGAGATGTTTAAGAATTAATTAAAAAATCAAGATAATTATTAATCATTTGCAGTAAAAAAGAACTGTTCATTACATACAATATTTCATAGTGTTTTACTAATAATGAGAAATGTTTTGATTTTTGTCATGCAAATTTATACATAAAATGTATATATATATAAATGCAATAAAATAACATAAACTTAACAAAATAAAAATACCATACACTGATTTTAAATCAAATCTTTCTAAAACGAATCTGGTAAGGCACATTGTTGATCTACATTTCTAGTAATAAATAACATTTTAACTAAAAATATGAGCACAAGTATAGTAACCAGGTTGTAAATTTTAAAATGGCTTTTTAAGTTTGATGGAAAAATGAATACTAATAAATAGGTATAACAACTTATTACTGTTCAATCACTTGTTCATTTTTTTTCTTTTTTTTTTTTAGAAAAATGTTTGAAGAAAAAAATCAATAAATTTTCTACTACAACTTAATTCTAATAAATAAAAATCCTATATAAATATACATAGTAATTGATTGATATATCTACTCTACTTAATTCGTATTAGAGGACACAAAGGTCGCACACTTAAAAATTCTAAGATTACAAACATTAAAATTTGTTTTAAATTATAATAAAATATAATATTAAGTTTAGAACACTGTCTTATTTGGAATGATGAGATTTATTGAAGATCCGACTTTGTAATCGGCGCTAATTTTCTTTTGTATATTATATTATGTATCACAATTAACGTTCGTAAAAAATAATTTGATTTTCCCCCATCTTTATGTGGGGGACCTAAGCACGCCATTGTTATTTTCTTGTATATTTCCTCTGAATTTTTCTAACCATCTCCTCTTTCTGGGTCAGTTTTATTATTGACGATTAGCTGATTATTTTCTGGTGAAACACGCACAGAACCTGAATTGTTTTTGCGATTTGGGTTGTTCCAAACTTGTTCTTTTGCTGTACCACCAAACTGATACATAATGTAAGTTCCACATGATACACATGCAGTTACAGCAAATATTCTACGCCATCTTTCCAAAGTTGGCTAAAAAAAACAATAGTCAACAAAATTAATCAAAATATAAACATAATAATTTTAGAAAAAACATATTAAATTTTAGTTACATTGTCTTGGAGCATAATGGCTGCAGCAAGTGGAGACAAAAAACTTGCAGACATATGTATGGTTTGTGCAAATGCTAGTATATGTCCGGCAAAGTTTGGTGCAATATCAACAACATTTGCCATTGCTCCAGCATATGAAGCTGTAATAAGTGTAACTGCTACAAACCAAATTATCAATATTAATGTGATCTGACAACCTAAATAACCAATAGTCAGTACTAATAGGCCCGGAAAGACTTGAGCTAAAAACAAAATGTAAACATACATTATAAACTACTTATATACAGTTAATAAAGTTAAGACCAATTACTTACATATAGCTGTAAACAATTTTCGCACATTAGTTAAACTCATAATATTACGAGCTATAATAAAGTCAGCTGCATAGCAGAATAAGACAGAAGAAAGATAACTACACAAAAATGGAGCTCCATTCATAAATCCATTCTATAAGGTATAATAATAGATATTAATTGTTTTATTTTAATATCATATAACTAAAGTGAGTACTACAAACCTTTTGTATACTGAAACCTAATATTGTCTTCATGTAAGATGGACCATATATTATAAAAGTATAATGGACCCATATCCGACCAAATGTTGTTATACCAATTGACCATGCTGGAATGGAGGTCATGATAGAACACCATGGAACTTTTACATCCTGTCATAATATAATTTTTAAATAAACTATAAGAAGAAAACAGATATTTGTAATGATTTGCCTTACTTTTGTACTTATAATGTTTTCTCCAATGTTGGAATTGATATAATTCAGCTCGCGTCTAGTGATTCTTGGATGCTTGTGAGGTAGATCAAATGCTAGTAACCACCATAGCAAGCACCAGGCGACACCCAATGAACCGTTCATGTAAAACACCACTCGCCATCCATAGTTGCCAATAATGAAGCCGCATACCATATACGTCAGTCCAATCCCGAAACTAAACCCTGTCACCCAGGCAACAGCTCAATTACCACCTAACCTAGATGCCAGTTATACATATATCACAAATAGACAGATAGATAAATATACTCGTTTACCCGTTGCGACCTCCCATCTGCACATCAACACCAAATTCATACATTCATCATTATTTTTACCATTAAACTTAAATCCAATAAATGTATTTATTTGATTATTTATGATTAAATTTAAATTCTGGACTACATAAATATTGAATATGTATAATTATGTTGATAATAATTTAAAAATGTAAAAATAAAATAACAAATAGAAATTAACATTGACAATAAAGTAACTATTTTTTTTTACATAATATTTTTTGATACATAGTGTATCAATTTTTAGGTACTTTAAATTTGAATTTATACAAAAGCAAAACATAAAAAATTTAACTTTAATCTTCTTGGCAATTAATTAATTTTAAATTATATTATATAATAAATACACAAAATAATTGTAATTTTTAAGTATTTCAATATTTTTCTTAAATAAAGACTACATTTAAATTTAAAAATAATAAAAAAATATATAGGTACTTTAATAAAATATTTTAAATTACCTATAATAGAATTTAGAAATTATACTACATCACTCCATATGTAGTAACTGGAATTATTGTAGGTAGCATTCACTATAAATAAAAATGTTAAACATATGTCTCCTCCAAAATAAATACCTACCCATAATATACTAATATTAATTATTAAGTACCTATAACTACCTATTCTGTATTTATACAAATTATAACTGATATTGTAGTTTACTGCATAGGTAGGTAGGTATATTAAAACAGAATATAACTATAATATTTTATATTATATGTATAGGATACCTATATATAGAGTGGATTCAATTTCTTGTTAGACATTTTGTCTTATAAACAATCAAAATAGAAAAAAAAACGCAGTACCTATATGAAAGGTATCATAATATATTAAAGGCCCAAATAAAATAAGTAGGTACATACATTGAAATTATTTGAAATTTTTTTATTGTTAAATAGGCTTTTTGTGGGGATTTGCGAGAGGATGTAACCTTTCTAAAATTAAAAAAATTCCCTAAATAGGTATAATTACCTTTTTTTTTTTTTCTGGCATTTAGGCTTTTAAGCATAAGAACATGATTGTATGATATACTGAAGACTTGTACATAATATTTTACCACAGAACATATGACACATATAAGGTACCTACATAAGATTTTACTAACACTGAAATTACTTTAATAGGTAAACTAGAAAAAAGCTCAATAGAGTGGATTCAAACCACCAAAATCACCTCTATGGATACACCAATAAATACATAGTAATACCTACTCGGGCCACCTATACATATAATTTTGTATAAAGTAACAAATTATTATATTTATACATGTATTCGTATAATACTTATTATAGGTAGGTAGTTATCGTTGTAGATAATATAGTAGGTAGGTACCTCAAAATAAAATCTGAAAGACATGTAATACCAAATACTGGGCGAGTGACATCTTAAAATTCAATAGGTACCCAATTGGCCTTTTGCCAAAGCAATCCTAAACATTCCTGTATAGTTCGAAAGTTTCCCTTTTTTTAGTTTTTCTTTTAATTACAAGGTTCACTAATTACATTAACATTAAATCCCCAGTTTATTATGCTTTAAATGTGACCTTTATTTTTTTTTTTTAAACTGGCATATTTTCTTATCCTATTTAAAGCACCATTGTGATTAAGAACAAATTCATACCTTGGAATGATGACATGAACCGTGTTCGCTCGTTGGATGGTATCCATACACCAACTAGTGCATACATCGCAGGCCATGTAAGTCCCTGGATAAATGATAAAATAATCCATCGTAAATAAAAATTTATTATTAAAAAAAAAACCAATTAGTACATGTAGATCCACGAATTAAGATAGGTACCTTTATTTGTGGACAGATCAATCATAAACTACTAGGTTTATTTATAGGTAATTTAATATGTAGGGTATAAAAAACTTATGTTGTTTTTTAAGAGACGCATATAAGAAATATGTTTATAAAATATAAATTTTAACTTCATTATCGTATCTTACGTTCCGAAAAATTTTTAAATTACCAATACGAGTTAACTCATACAGCTTACGGTTCTTAATACCTATACCTATAGCCTTTAGGTACCTATATTGTAGACATACCTATATCTAAATATGCATAACTCACAAATTTTAAATCGTCATTATATTGACATATTTTTTTTTTTTTGAATGCAGATTTGAAATGTACCGAAATCAAACTAAGGGCGTAGCAAAGTAATTTTTTAATTTAATTTAATTTTGTATTAACAAAAAAAAAGTCATCAACTTCTTTCTGTTTTCCGACTGGACTCATTTTACCGACTTGCCCTTTTTTTTTTAACGATTTAGCCAATTGACAATTGATTTGACCGAATAAAATTTCGCTCTTGCATCGAACGCAAAAAAATCATTCGGATAAAAAGGTGCCGGTGAAATAGATTCATTCATTCATACCAATTACCAAAATATTTATGTGGTAAAATTGAGAGTTAACAATATCTGTCCTGTGTCAATAGGTACCTACCATATTTTATTATTGCAAACTTGTGATATTTGTTTAAAATACGTTGAGGAAAAACAACTAAAATAGGAGGACTGACCATACGTTCCGTATTTTGCGGGATTGTCCCGTTTTTGAGGATTGGGTCCCGTTGTCCTCACACTTTAAACGAGACGCTTTTTCTCCAGCCTTTTGAAAGTGGGGGTCCCGTTTTATTTTCAAAATATGATCACCCTAAATTAAAAGGCATTTAAAAATATTTTTAATCTCTGTAGAGTTTACGCGGGCCTTATGCTCAAATAACCACAACTTATTGTAATTTTTAACGTTTTTGCAATTTATGCAATTTTTGTATAAGTAGGTACCTACCCACTTTATGTGATAAAATGTACATATAATATTATTTCTTTGCTAATTGTACAATACAAAAATATTTACGATGTGGCTTTTCACATATTATGTTTCGTAAGAGTAGATTGAAGCGTTTAGGTCCCATATGAGTGTCATATGATATTATTATAAGATATCAATATTAATAATTAATTATTATTATTTAATTAATAATTTATTGGCCGTCTTGTTTTCGTGCGTTGTTGCGCTACAGCGCGACACCTATATATATATATATATATATATATTGATAACAATAGGCTATTACGCTTTGACTATAACAAATAAACACACTAAAATACAACATAGGTACACCCTGTTGGACAATATTTAAAAGGTTGCACACGTTAAAAACACAGCGGAAAATAACTTCATGCACTTCCAACGGTAAGTAGTATATATTGTATATTTATCGGTTAACCATTTTGGTTGGTACCAATAGAAAGATGAGTACTAAATTAAACTATGACCGTACGCCAGGTTTTTAATTTTTATTTGAAATTGTAGTTTATATACAATTTTGAAAATAAGATTTTTTATGTTTTTTTTCAACGGCTTATAGTAGTATATTACATGGTAAAATTAATTAATCGTAAAGCGCTGGCATTCGATCATATAGATGTTCTCATCTTTCCATTGGTACCGAAATCGTTAACATACGATCATTTATTATACAATGTTTACTATTGGAACTACGAAAACGCTTTTTATATGTTTTTTTCTCCAACAAATATTGTGATAACATAATAATAAAAAGTGGTACTAACACGGGAATATTTTTAAATCGCCTTTAAAATATATTAAAATATTCTTTAATTGCCGGATTTTAATTTTTCTTACAACGTCATAAAAATTACGTATAGAAAACCCCTTAAAAAGCGGAATGTGTGGCATCCTATTAAGGTGGTTCGAATCGGTAAAAAAATATGGTTTTCAGACGTTTCACTATGACAAAACTGCGCGATTTTGGCTGGTCCGATTTTAATTCTGTAAAAAGCATAACATTTATTGTTTGATATCTTTTCTCGATTTTAATCTAGTCGTTTATCGAAATATGAATTTTCGACTTCGGTTTGATTAAACAACATTTCCATATTTAAAACATTTTGTACTTGTACCAACCTATATATCTAAGAGGAAAATTACTATTTCAAAAATCGCCTCGATTAAAACCTAGAAAATATCTCAAACAATCTATAACCTTTTACAAAATTTAGCATCAGCCAAAGTCTCACAATTTTGTCATAGTAAAAGTAATTTTATATTCAAAAAATGATTGTATACCTATAGATATATACTGCATAATAATATAGGAATTATTTATGTAGATATTGCCTATATTAAACGCCTTAGAAACGGACCTACTCGAAAAAAGTATTAATGCGCACGCTGTATACCTAATCTTTATTTTGTCTATGACGCATGGCGGGGTCGCCGTGTTGAAAAGACGATTATTGACAAATATAATTTTTCTGGTATTATCTCGAATTTTCATTTTACAATTAGTACGTCTTATTTTAGAGCAAATATTATGTAATTTTAATGTATTTTTCATTGCAATTTTAACATATTTCAATTATGATTTCGATATATTTTCATTGAAATTTTGATATATTTTTAGTGTAATTACATCCGGTCTTTATTTATAATTTATATAAGTACCCAACTATGTAGGTTTTAGGTAAGTAGGTAGGTAGGTATCTACTTACATTTTTTAAAACAAGCTAATCCTATATTAATATCCTATATTAACTTTATAATATTTTATAATTCAATAGTTTTTTGAAGTAGGTACTTACTGATGCCATTCCCTGAAGTGACCGTAATGCAATGACTGCTGAATAATGGAATGAAGCAGCCTGAGGTATAAGTAACGAAGCAATTGCTGTTGTTAATTGTGAAAACCCAAAAACTGTTTTCGTGCCAAAACGTTGGGTTAAAACACCACCTACTACTTGAGACAGTATATAACACCAATAAAATGAGCCAAGGATTGCTGATTGCACTGTAGAATCCCAATCAAATTCGCCCTCTTCCTGAAAATGTGCATTTTAAAATACCTAATAAGTATATAGGTATATATATATGTAGGTACATAATATAATTAATAATTAGAAGGATTTGAAATCATTGTTTTTTTAGTAAAAAAATATTCATTCTAATTCAAATAATATACCAATATATGATGCATACTTTAATAAAAATGTTTAAAAACGGTCAACAGATATAGGTAGGTACTGTAGATTCTCTGTTACTTACTCAAGAGAACTACGTCGCCTTTCTTAACAATATCTATATAATATTTTTTAAGTGTAGGTACCTAATATAGATCCCTTGTATATGTTATAGATAATTCAAATATTTTTTCAAAATTAAAATCATAGTAAATTGGAATTATAGAATCGTTAATATGAGTGAAAATTATTAGAATTGTTTGTGGTCCCAAAATATATTATTTACTTGTGCATATAATAATCCCTCCCCCCTATTCTTATATTATTATATATATATATTATAGTATCTATTGTTACTCATTAGTATTCATTTTATACATATGTATACATATATCACAAAATTTTAAAGCAATGATAAATCGTTTCTTTCGACTTAACGATTCTGAGCGGAGCTTTGGTGTAGGTGCAGTACCTAGGTACCTACGTAGTTAACATTAATCAAAACAATTTTTTAAAAAAATTATAATGCAGGTACCTATGTATAATAGTAAAATACGTTCGCTATGAAAATTCCAAATTTCTAGACACGTATTTTTCGGAATTTGACTGTATTGGGATAGTTTTTATTTATGTGTTTATGGATAAAGTACCTTTCTGTTCTAATTTGGTTCCGAAAAATGGGTAGGTATACATTTTCTGATTGAATCAAGTCTTCTGATTTATGGTCAAAGAGTCGTTTATAGAATAATAAAATAATTTAATAATGTGCACTTCGCTTGTCAGTAGGGTCGGAAGCATTCAAGGACGTAGTGGAGTCATTCTTTAGAAGGGTAGTGATGTCGATTTGGCCGACTATATTAACTTCGAAAAAATAGGTCTCATTACCAACGATTTGGCCGACTCGTTCAGTATATTTTATTGAGTTTTCAGTAAAAGGATATTTGATATTTATAAAATTTCCAAAATATTGCGTGAACCCATTGATTTAATTATTGGTGTAACTGTATATATACGTACTGTATAATGTATATACCTACTATTACTATATAACAATTCTCTATACTATGCAATAGTAACATAATAATATAAGCAGTCACATGAAATACAGTTTAATATAGTTTAAATAATAAATATAATATAATAAATTATGTTCGGAAAATATTAAAATTAGCGAATATTATAATTTCTTGGTGGAATAGGCTTCTTTTTTTATTTTTGTTTTTTTCATTTATTTATCACATACCTAATAATAATTGATTATTCAATTCTATAATAAAATTACTAAAATCATAAAAAAAATTTTAAATCTATAATTTTCTAAAACTGTAGATGTAGGTACAATTTTGAATACTGCATTCAATCAACATAGTAGTTAAATAATACGTTTTAAATCTTTACACCTATTTTCTCCCCGAAATCCGAATACATTTCATATACTGAAATAATAAATGGATATTAAAAAAAATTCTCACTATCAATTTTTGAAATTTTGAAATTAGAATTAGATTAACGATTAACGTATATTTTAACCTATTATTCATATTATATTTTCAGGTCATTAAACACAATATTACCATTTTTAGGTCTTAGAAACATCGAAATCTAAAATTTCTATAAATGGCACAACATTGTAAAAAAATTAAATTAAATTAAAATTTGAAAATGTTATTACAGTTAATATAGTACTAAAGTACATATTCGATGTAAATTTCATTATTTAAGAATTATTATTTTCGGAATTACGAAAAAAATAAGAAAACTTAAATTTAACGAAATCGTGTTTTTACGTCATATTTTAGTAGGTTTTCGTTACGCATTGAAAATTTATTGAGAAGATCAAAAAATTATCTCATTATAGACAACTAAATGCAATTTTCTATCGGAAAATAGTTAATCGTGTAACGATTGGAACAAGTCTTCTGGCTGAAAAGTTTCTCAGTCAGAAAAAAATATTATTGTAAAATAACTATAGCTTCCTAACTCTCTCGCCGCATCTAAAATAAAATAAATATTATAAAATCATTAGCTTCCTCGTTCCACTCAGAATCTAAAATTCAAGTAATTTTAGTATATAGATACGCATGTAGTGTACCATCCTAGTTTTAAAGTGTAAATCGATAGACATAGTTGTAAATTGTATTTTACCGTCGGTTTTTGATCTTCAACTTCTTGTGTTCTATTTGTAACTGATGTGTAACAGTAAAGCTCGGTAGAGTTTGTTGAGTTTTCCGGTCGTAATCTCATTTTAGCCATTGCTACCATAGCAAGATTAATATCAGTACGCATCATGAAACTGACCAAGAAACCGCTGAATGACATTAAATATAATACCGCACGAGCTGGTATCATATCTAATAAAACAAACCATAATACACATTTATAAATAAACCTAAAATAATTTAATATGTATAATGTATATTAAGAAAGGTAAGGAACTTGAGTCTCGGGATTCATTTAAGGGTTAAATACCAGTTACCACATACCTTGAAGGTTTCTAAAGCATAGTGTTTGCTTTATCTCCAGAATTTGATCATTTGGGACGTCCATGATAGTCACTTATTGTGGTGCAATCAACTGTGTTTAACTATATATAGGCTATCTGAAAATAAAGTATTGGAATCAATATTATAAGTAGTAATGTGAGTATACATGCACATTTTGAATTATTGTCTCAATTTAATAATTATTTTGTATATTTTAAATTACTGTTTTTACAATTTAATTTATGATGAAGCGAAAATGGAAAGAGGGAGACTAAATAAGAGTCGGAGTCGTGGACGGATGTAATAGAGAGTAATATGTGGTGGGTGAGTCTAAGTGAGGAGGACGAGAGAGATTGAGTTCTATGGAAGTTGAGGACTCCAAATAGTTGGGACAGAAGAAGACTGTACTTAAAATTAAATATTTTTGGACACTTCAATATAATATTATCAACTTATTTGCCTTCAGACACAGCAGTCAATGGTATACCTATGTCAAATTTCATTATTGATATGATTCGAATATTACAAAATTTAATTATAGACGGTGCACAAAAATATAGCTAAAAAAGTAATTCAAATTTTGACCCAAACATTTGAATAGGTACTTCTATAGATTTCGAAAACAGTCTCATCGTTTAAAAATTGTATTTTACTTGGACTGAGGCACTAATATTTTATAAATGTGTATAAAGTGTATCACTAGTCGGATAAGATACTATAATGTACCTATATACAAGTGATAAATCATTTCTTTCGATAGAACGATTCTGAATGGAACTCTGACTTCTGTGTATTATATTATACCCATATAATATAACTTTTACTGTAAATTATATACCTATTCACTATTCATGTAGGTATAATTGATAAGATATAGTGTAAGAATAAACTAAATATATTATAAGTACCTATCTACTGTCCAAAAAAAAATAATAATGAAAAATACATGACGTACCTACTCGCTTATATAATATATCAATGGTGAAAACAGCTAGGTCCGGTCCCATCCAAATTTTTGCCCAAAGCACACAATTGGAAATATTTAAAAATAAATTTATTGATAAATATACATTTTTATTTATGATTTTTAAACTAATTATCCATTTTCAGATAGGTAATTTGACAAGAGTTGATAAAATATTGTAAATTTAAACTACCTATAGGTATAGAATAAGTTTAATATTTTATCAAAAGCAAATTTTCACGTTATATAATACAAGAACTAAAAACTATTAAGAGTTGCATATTTTTTTAACCCAGTTACGTACTGTGTTATTTTTGAGTTATGTAGGGTTCACCTATTACAGCTCGATTCATTAATTGAGTATTAGTACTATTTTTAAATATTTTTAGAAGATTAAAGTTAGAAAAGTTTAAACGGTTTTTTAAATTTATCTTTCTTCTTAAAGCTAAATATTTTATATTTTAATAAATAATAATTTTTATTATAAATGAGTATATTAAATTATATATTAAGTTATTATCAACAATAATAAATGAAATATTGTACAAAAACGAAACAAATACAAACATTTATTTAAGAAATTTGTTTTTTGCGTTTAATGAACATTTGAAAAATGTCGTTTAATACCTTCTGTTTTTCCACTGTCGAAATATACAATAGTAATATACGTAGGTTTTTTGAAAATGTATTTCTAGAATCATTATTTTCGGAATTACGCACGAAAATAACCATTTTCACCCACTTTTTGAGGCTTTCGGTTCCTAGTTAAAAGTAAAAAAATGACCAATCTAAATTACCATCCTAATCATATATGCTACCAGAAAATGGGTACCTACGTCCTCAAATGTAATGATTAGATCAAGTCTTCTGGTCTTCTGGAAATATTGTTTCCAGGAAGAAAAATAAACATAATTGTAAAACTATATCTCCGCTCAGAATAATAAAAATGTATTTAAAACAAAATAATTTATTAAAATCGGTTAAAACTTAAGAAATTTGTTTAATTTGCGAGGTAAATAAAATATTCAGTATATAACATGTTAACTAAGGTATAGGTATCTAAAAAAATTCCAAGGGCATATTATTTTAATATATTACCTATAGACTGATTTCATATGTCTTTATTAGTACATATAATAATAAATATCATGCACATTATTTCTATTTTTTTTATTTTTTCTTTTATCACATTAGATAAAATAAAATGAAAATTGTGTGATGGTTTAATATTTTATATCTTGCACAGGTATACATATTTCAGTGCTAAGAAATTATGCGAGATATGTAATTTAATACTATTTTATAATGAGATAATATTATATAGGTATCTATTAATTATTATTTTAATGATGCACATTGCACATATTAAATTTAATTATGTTCCAACAATTTTCTTCTGAATCTATAGGCTTTTATCATGATAATAATTGTTTTTAAATTCAATGTAATGATATAACCACTCCAAAACAATGGCTTACTCAAAGTATAAGAAATTCTGTCGTATATCAACATTAACAAAATATTCAAAATGTCTTGGTTTTCATGAAATAATTAAAATTATTTAAATAGATACTGTATAAATAGCATTACATTCATTTTTATAACATTTGTTTCAATTTCAAAATTCCTGGATATACAATGTATATAAAAGATTGTTATTTTTTAATTATATATTAATATAAATATAATAAATTCTTTGTTTTGGTCATAAATGATTATACACTGAAATGTACCAACCTATTTAATTGCTTTTGAGTTATAAATTAATCTATTTAATATAATTTAAATTATTTATATGTTCAACGTTGATATTAAAATTCAATGTATAGGTATATAATATATGTAGGAACGTTTATTCGTGTTTAGTTAGTATTTTATATTCTCCCTCATAGTTATAGTTTCTTACATTTTGATGATTTATGTCATTTTGGTTCAATTTATGGAACCATTAATGGATATTAATAAAATAAAAATGTTTTATTTTTGCTTTTGATGCTTTTTAATACTGTATACACTATACATTTCTTTTTATTAATATAATAATAGTTATTACAATTTGAAACATAGGTAATATGACTCAATATTATCTGGATATGAATTTTGTTTTTTCGGTGATCTATATATATCTTTCTGATTATTATAAAATACAATTCATACAATTTCAGAGAATTGCAAAAATCTAAATTTTATTTTGTATTTTTGAAATTTTTAGGACATATTTTAAATGTATATTTATATACACATGTCGAATTCATAATATATACAATGTACTTTCTATAAAAGATGAGGAAAATAAATTTTTGTTCAAAATATTATCTAAAATTATAAAGTAACTTATTGTTTAAAAAAGTCTGAAAATCTAGAAAATGTATTCTTCAAATATTTGTATTATATAAGTAGATATTATTTAGGTACCTACTTGATATATAATCTGGTTAAAACTTAAAATCGTTATCTACTGTGTTTTTGACAGTCGACCAGTCGCCGGAATTTGAAAAATAAAATGAAATTTGTATGTTAACAGTACCTATAAATTTTAGTCTAGTCATTTTAATTTATTTGGAATGTAATTTTTCATAAAAAAAAAAAAATTTCCCCTTTACATACCTACCTAAATAGTTTCATTTTTTTAAGGATAAAACATTATCTATCTTTTATATAAATGTAGTTTTAGATCATTAGAATCAATAGTTTTTAATATTATTATTATTATTATAAATTATATAGGTAGGAGGTACTGACTACTGTTAAAAATAGAAAAAAAATTTGTAAAATTACATTTTTCTGCGTTGTTATTCATGTTTTATTCATTTATAATACCAATATTATTTCAATTATTGAATGCAAGTTTTCTTGTAAATTAAATTTGTTTTTAGATGTAACCGAAAAAATACTTCATCCGTATTTAATTTAATCTGTTACTTAATGGACGTTGTGTTTTACAAGTAAACTGTCCGAGTGAGCGAAGTGAGCAAGTGACCAGCCCGATTTCTAGGCGTTACCGAAATAGTTTTTATGTACATTTTTGTGAGTAGGTACCTAAACCAAGATTGAATTTGAACATGTACTCCGATTTTCTATGAAGAAACACGCGAGTAACAATAGTTAAATGTAATACGGGTTAGGTGTACTTCTTTCAGCGAGTCATTCGCTTACTCGGACAGTTTCAACACGGAAATATCCACCGATTTGCTGTGAAACATCACGTAAAGTAAAATGAGATTAACCAAATAACAATAAAAATAAAATAAAATATATATGTACGTTATACACGAAAATTCGTGTTTTAATAATTGCAGGGTTGCCACCGAACAACTTGAATATCTACGATGATAATTACTCATATTTTAATGCACTCCATTTTTTATACTTACAATTTTAACAACTCAATATTCTTATTTCCTATAAACAATTAAAACAAATCAAAATTCTGAGGAGTTTTTTAATTTTAATTTAATTTAAATTAAATTGCACAAAATTAATATCAGTTAGTAAACATAACCTTAATTTTTTCAAACAACCTTGCACGGTTTTCTGTTATAAAGTCTGGTTTATATTTTACAACAGATAAATTTGACGAAAAGAATTTCTTCGTTCTTTTTGACACGCAATTTAACAGTAGGTATCTATGTTAGTTTAAAATTGAGACTATTTTTTTCTTATATGGGCTTTAGGTAGATATACTGCTTATATAGTATATATATATATAGGTAAAGACGGAAGGAAGATTTTTGACGCCCGGAGAAAAATGTTAAAATTATGCCCTATCGAATAAATTTACTTTAAAAACCACAAATAAGCAAAAAAAAGCGGGACATTCGTATAAATTACCTAGAAATCGATAAATGTATGTACTTATAATACAAATATTTGTACATTTTTCCTCCCATCGTAATGGAGCCTGGGACAAGTATCAAATATTAGTTTTAAATACAATCACAGTACAGTGATAATAATATTATAATAAAATAAAATGTAAAACCCTGGAGAAGATATGAAGAAGCTATTATAAACTGTAGAATACGAATTTGACATCCAACTAACACATGGTTACTTAATGGAAAACAACGAACCCACACATTGTTCTTTATGTAGTGTAGTTTTGACGGTTGAGTACTTATATCTACCCAAGAGGAAAGAGAAAAACATAATCTCTTGGTGAAATAATAACCTTATAATAATAACCTTTATGAAATAATCAGCAAAAAACAATGTCGACAATTCTTCAACCTCATCTTCTTCCAGACAATTAAATTAAGGAAACAAATATAATTATTAAAATTGTACATTATAAACCATGAAAAAAAACTTTTTTATATAGGTACATACATATTAAATATAGGGTACGAAGAAAAGTATACAATCAAACTCTTTTTGTGTTATTCTCCTATATTTTTTAGATTATTTCCCAGATTCAGTAAATTCAGATGAGAATATCAACTATTATTCACATTTGGTTGAAAACTGCAGACATTTCACGCTTAATACACATCAGAATTTTTATAAAATAATAGAATAGAAATTATTGTAAATTGTTTTATTTTATTTAATTAACGAAAATAAATATTAAGAGAAAAATAGCAATATAATATATTTTATCGAAAATCACATGCTAATAATAATTTTTATATACATAACTATATTTTTGATTACAGAGTCCATTATACGATATACATTATACGACAAATCAAAATTGTTAATTTTTTTGTGATGAGCAATTTTTTAAATGACAAGTTTGACATAATACATGGTCAATCATGAATGATACCTAATCAAAAATATGAATGAATCTATTTTTCAGTCGAAAAACAAATGTCCTCAAGGACATATATTGTGGTTTTTAATGAAGTTAAAAATAAATATCTACTTAGTTCATTTAGTTTTTATTTTATTCTAATAAAATTTTTAAATTATAAAATGGAAGAAACTTATATTGCAAGTATTGTAGCTGTCACAACAGATAACTGAAACGAGGGAAAGGGGAAATAATATCGAATATGGTTAAAATAATGGTTTTCATACAAAAAACAATAGGATGCATACCTACATCATAATCTATTGGATGAATTATTATTATTATAATTATAATAATAATAAATTATTTATAATTATAATTATAATTATCAAATCAAGATTACACAAATTTTCTAAAAATGAGCCACACAAAATTTACCAAGTTATCAATAATTACTATACGCTGTTAATCATGATTGCTAATCATTATATTGAAAAATTAAGCCAGTTTGATATTCGTCAATCATGAAAAAAGATTGTCAATCATTCGTTTACACGGACCATCATGAATGACAATCGCATATATTGGTACTTTAAATTGACCATGTATGCCGATGCGATGGTCCCATGTTAATTCACAAATGTTTCCATGTAGATTTTAGGATATATTCGTAACTATGATTTACTGGGTTTCGAAAATTGGGTATTGAGATTATTTTTCTATCAATATAACGAATGTGATAAGTGCAGAGTTAAACTTAATTGTGTAGATAAATCCTAAAAAGCTAAAATATACCGAACCTATAGTAGGTAAAAAAATGTGATATACATCAAGTCAGGTGGGTACCTATATAATATTCTTTGCAACCCAAAATATTTACATGCCCTCAAATAAATAATTTTACACTTATCTACCACTATATTTACTTATTATATGAAATATAATCTACATAGAAGGAACTTGTAGTATTTTCTTATTTTTAAATTTGAAAAACTTTTATTTTGATATTTATAAAAATATTTATTTACTATAAATTGCCTCTTAATAATCCTAAAATCTGCATACAATTAAGCATATTAACTCGAATACAATAAACATAAACACACAAAAATAATATGGAAATAAAACATTAAAATTAATAACTTCAAACCTATATAATTTTGTATTTATTTAAACATTAATATAAAAAAAAAGTTTTAATTACATTTTTTAAATACCTAGACTTTTAATCTTCAATTTGCCAACCACATTTCCTTAGACTTTACTATTGCGGTCGGAAGTAATATTTCATATTTAGTCAGTTTTATGTGAAATTTTTCTTTAAACTATTTTTACTATTGACTATTTCTTAATATTTTTCAATTTCTCGTATAATGCATTAATGCGTTTCGCCAATGAAGACCTAAGCTTTGACTTCTAAGCAATTGTTAAATATTGTTGAACTGTACATATATTTATTTCCAAAAGTTGTTTATTTCTATTTTATTATTGTTTTTTTGAGTTGAAACCCCGTTTTCTACAAAAATAAAGTAATAAAATATAGTAAGCACTCGGTTTTTTGCAAAATAGATTACAGTTTCGTGAGCTCAGAATATAATTAAATATAAAATATCCCTTGATTTTCTGTGAAAAATTAGGTGAAAATTAAGGATATTCCTAGACAAACAGCGTAAAAAATGATATAAGTATAAGCATAAATTTACAAAGTTTACATTTGACATTATTTCAAAACTAAATTTGACACCCAATTTTTGAATTAACTATCGTTTTTTCATAAAAAAAAAAAATAAATAAATAATAACGATAATCTAGTAATAATACAATTTATAACGAATATATTTATTTTATTTGATTTTCTCGTGAAGAGAATATTTGTAACACAACACAAATAAAAATAAAGAATTTGTTCAATAAAACACATTATATCAAAGTGGCCAGTACAAACATATATAAGTATAGGTATACAGGTATGTATGCAAAATTAAGAAAATAATTTCTGGATGTAGGAGTTTATAAATCTAGTATTTACTAAAACAAAAGAAAACACAGTTATATTATAATACCAGCTATACGTAAAAAATTACTAAGACCAGTTTCATTTTCGTAAACTTACAATACTTTAACTATCATTGAAAAAATGATGAATAATTATTATTAATGTACACATATACAACGTATACATATACAATATACATATATATATATAGGTACCTATTACATGAGCCTCTTTGTAATATCAAAATTACATGGATCTTTTGATGATTTTACTTTTTTTGAACTTTCATAAAATGAATAAAAGCATTGTTGACGTCCTAGACGGTAGACTACATGTGCTAGCAAAACTTTATTATTATTCTTATTTATTTATGAATAATAGTTAAACAAGTCAACACGTTATTTCTGTGTACTACACAAAAGTACCAGTTACAATTACAGCATAATTACATTTGAACACTAAAACACTAAAAATTCCAACCATATATTATATTGTACCTAATAAAGTTTACATAGACGCGCCTTTTTAGTCAAAATTCTAACGTTGCAGTTATAGTAATTGTTGCGACATTATATTTTGATCGAAAAATATAAAATTTTAATGCTACGACTTGATAAAATACTGCTCATTACGCAGTTTAAAAAAATGTGTTTTTTTTTTTTGGCATATGTTCAATTTAATTTACATATTAAACAATGAATAATAAAATGATAATTTCGCTTACGAACGCATGTCTACACATTTACACAGCCGCAGCATATTAAATTTGTTTAAATTTTAAACATTTAATCTATTAAGTATTGGTTATTTGTGTGTTAATCAAATTTACCTATTTTATGTTAATAAAATCCATTTTACTATAAAAATTTTAATTCGTTACAATATATATTTATAAAGTTTGAAATTTCATTTTTATGACAAAACAATATTGTACGCATTATTATGACGTGTAATTTAACTTATAACAAATACCAACTTTAATTGTTAATGAAACACTGCAGTACCTATACAAAATTAATGGTTTATGCATTTTTATATGGTATATAATAATCACAATTTGTTAAAACAATGTCATGTGTTCATTACTATATATACCTACTAATAATTTATTAACGTATCATAGTATACCTATATTATAGGCAATGTAGATAAGTACATATATATATATATATATATATAACCTATAGCAGAAAAAGTATTATATACATCACGTATACCCAGACTAAATATTAATTTATAAAACACAACTTTTGTATAAATAAGTAAAAAATTATATTACCTTTTTACATGTGTATTATAGTACAAACTATAGGTAATTTATTATAATGTAATAGTAATATATAATAGTAACGTATTACAATTTCCTAATTTGTAGAATAAATACGGATTTTATCGAAGTTAAACTTTGAAAGTCGAATTATAAAATATATTAAATTAAATGTATTTATATATTTATATATACATTTACATATAGTTACTTATATATTTTATATATATACCTATATTTATTTATAGGTATTATATACGTATATATTTATAACGAATTGTATAGGCAAAAAAAAATTCGAGATTTTTCGATAAGTACCATATTGATTTTAAGATATTGTTTGGAAATTATCGAAACAAAATGTATGTAATAAATAATAGACACCTACTAAAAACACTGCATAATGTTTTACAAACAAACAAATACAACGATATAGGTAGGTACCTAAATTTTTTAATAAGTTTGAAATGGAAGAAAAATAAACATATTTATATCTCATAATATATTCTGTATACATTTTCAAGACATATTTATTTACCAATACCTATAAAATAAATGTAGTTTTTTGTTTTCATTACAGAAGCTTAAAAGGATACCACACTCGTTCAAAACACGGCGGAAAACACTTTCACTCATTTCCAATGCAATGGATTATAAAATAATTAATTTAGTAGCATAAAAAAAAAAAAGCGAAAATTTAAATTATGACCGTATACGCCAGGTTTTTTAATTTTATTTTATATAAAATGAGATTTTTATATTTTTCAACTGTTTATAGAATTAAATTAGAATTAGAACGAAACGCTGAAGTACAATCATAGTTTACGTTCTCATCTTTCTATTTGGTACTAAAATAAATATCGTTGACCTACGATAATCATGCAACAGACGTACGATTGGAACTGTGAAAACAGATTTTTAATGTTTTTTTTTCCAACAAATATCGTGCGATTACACAATGAAAAAAAGAAAAAAGAAATAGAGGCACTAAACAATGGAATATTTTTCAACTGCTTTTAAAATATATTAAAATATTCTTAAATATCGTTATAGATTTAAATTTTTCTGAAAATCGACTATACATATATTACAACGTGTGTATGCATCCTCCTGTATAGTTAAATGATATCATAACATGTCTACTGGACGTATACCTGTGTGTATAGATTATAAAAGTATATAAAATAGCAATCTATTTAACATGTTTACAACGACGAAGGTTTATAGTGTATACGAATAAAACAGATATACGGATTTATGTGCAGATTTACCGGACAACGTGCATATATATAATAATAATAATAATGACTTCCGCCGGATGCATTTTATTGTATAATAATGATAAAAACGTTATTTTATGTATAATATTATATTGTACGAACATTACCACATGTATATTATATATGGTGTCGGTTTTGAAATAAACGTGCTTCGGACGGGGGCACCGCGGCAACGCACTGTACGGGCACACGCGGTTACTCGGTAAATCTGATTGTGAACATTCGGATATTCATTCAGAACTCGTCGTCGTTGTTATAGCCTATTTTTGTAGTAGGGCACACAGCTACATAGTATTGTGTGGCTATACTATACGCACACACAACTGGCAACCGCGTGTGTGTGTGTGTGTGTGGGAGATGGTGGGGGTGGGGGAGAAAACCAGTATGGATGACGACTGAAGAGTCCGAAATGAGAAAAAAAAAAAAAAATGTGAAAAAAAACACATTATTTTATATTACACCGATTTCTCGTGCACGCACGTAAGGACACAGTACATAATATTATACTATTATAATATAATATACGTTATTGTATATTATTCATTATGTATATAATAATATTATATGTATATACGAGTATATATATATATATGTATGTATGTATGTATATGAGTATAGGTAGGGTAATATTTTAAATCGTAGGTATATCGTATTGTACCTATATGGTACACTGCACATTTTTTTTTTTTTTTTTTTTTTTTTTTATTAGTATAGACCATATATATTATGTACGTATCATTCGTTATACCTACTCGGATAGTATAATATTCGAACAGGAATTTTTAGCCGCAGGAACTAGCATAGGTATGTATTATATTATATATTGGTATACGAGTATATATATATGGGGTATCGATTCAATAATAATCGTCAGGACGTTTTAAAAATGCAGGAGGACCCCGTCAACAACGCACACACAACATACATATATGTATGTCATATAACAGGTATATATAAGACCTTTTTCTAAATGGTTTTTCGGTGTTACGCGCCGTTTTATCGATCGAGATCGATCATTATACGTTCTAGAACGAGTACGGGAAATTTTCACATATTATAATAGGTATATTTCAAAAGACCGGCACAATAAGGGAAAACATTTTTACTATTATATTATACCTACCGTATAATGATAAAAAATGTATAATCGTATTTTTCTCGTAACGCGTTTCATGATATATTATATAACTATTATTATAAAAAAAGACCATATTGAATGACAAAAAATAGCATTTGTTTTGAAAAACATGACGAATATTGCGTTTCAATCCCACGAATCGAGCCGTCCCACTCTTTTCTCGAAAAAACGATTACGCGTGAATTATGAAGGGCTGAATATTGTTATTCTAGATTCTGACCGAAACCAGGGATTCTTCACTTATACGATGAATTTTATTTGAACAATTTTCGACCAGAAGATTTGATCCAAATGTGCAGTATAGTGCGCGTGTAGATAATAGATGTACCTCCACACATATACGATAGGTATAGCGAATGTGATCAGAAAGGTACTTCGAGGTCATTTTTTGATAAATAAAATTACGAAAAATGAGTTTACAAATTTTATGTATATTTACAGTGTATGCATAATGCATATTTTACTATTATATAAGGCACGTCATACATTTTTCAAATTTATACGTATATATTACACCGAGCTTCACTCAGAATTGTTTTATGGAAAGAAATGATTTATCATATTACTTTTAAACTCAATATCGTACACTACCAGTGTCATACCCGACGTACAAAGTGTTTCTACCCCATATATTGACGGAATTTTTTTGGTAGTCTCTAAAATGATCGGAAATTGGAAGCGATCATTAATTAAGGGGTTGTGTATAGGCAATTGTTTGATTTATCGAATGTGTTTTTGTGAGTAGGTAGTATTTGGTCTTTGATATATAATGTGTAAATATGTTTGTCATAATAATTATGGTGTGTACACTATAGGGTAACTATATTTAAAAAATTATAAATTGGGACACACTTCCTGCCACCTAAAATGGTATTTGTATTACCATTCTAACTTAATTTACATAAAAATCGAGAAATTGATTTGAAAAACGGCAAATAAATAACAAAAAGAAAGTTATTTTTCCATAAATTATAAAAGTGTGACAACTTTTTATTGAATTTATTCGGTGTATTTATAATTTTAATTTTTATGAAAATCTAGTAAAAAATATATTCATCATTAAATGTTTTGCTATTTAACATTATTAAATGGGTATTTAAATTTTAAAAAAAGTGAAATAAATGGAATCTACTTTAAAAAACGGGACTTATGGTTATCCTAGTGTGCACTCGCACGCACAGGTACATTTCTACAAATACTAAAATACGGCTACCGTATTCGAAAAGCAGTCTTGTTAAGTATTCGAATAAAAGTATTTCAATACTTTTTTTGTATTCGAATACTATTTTAAATACTTTTCATAAAAAGTATATTTTATTCAGTAAAAAAGTAATTTTTTCTGAAGTAGGAAAATGGTTTCAAATATTTTTATCAAAAAAATATTTTAACACATTGTTTGCGGCATGTATCGATTTTGGATATTCACCTGTGCGGCTATAATTTGAAATATACCTAATATGTACCTACTCGAAACTTATACTATATTATACCATTTAATAATATTTATATACTTAAATGGCTAATTTATTCAACAGTTTTATTGTTTAATTAATTATTATATTTATATGGATGATTGATATCACCCATTGACCATTGTTGCCCATAAAATTTTCCATGTATATTGTCATTTTTAATTATTTTTACATGTCATCCCTTCCCATCCCATCATTATATTTTATCTCACTATATTTTTTTCCATTTGTACCAAATTTGGTTGAAATTAGCTCCAGATGTTCCAGAGTTATAATGGAACCAGTATATATACACAGATTCATTTTTATATAGACATAGTAAAATACCGAACCATCAAACATTAATTATCAAACCGGCAAAACCATTCCAATACTCAGTAAAATTAGTATCAAAAAAAATAAATATATTCTATAAAAGCATTTGAACACTTATTTAAGTATTCGAATATGTATTCAGAATACATTTTTTGAAAAGTATTCGAATACGTATTCTGAATACTTTTTCATCTATTTAGTCAAATACGTATTCCGAATATAAAATAAAACTATTCTTTTAATAAGACTGTTGAAAAGACACCGAATCCTATTTCAAACAAATCAATTAATATATAGTATGCGATAAAGATTCTAAAAAATGATCTGAATTACCTTAAAACGACTTTCCCACTTTTTAAATTTTTTTCCTTGATTTTCATGAAAATTGAAAATGTTGATTTTGAATTTAATTTTAGGAAGACTTAGGGAGACAAAATAAAATTTGTGGGAAAGTTCGTTATGGGACGATTATTTAATAGTTCATAGTAATAAAACTGTGAATTTTTTAAATTTTTTTCGTAAAAATTTTTAAAAATATGTTTATTTATTTTATGTATGTATAAACTTTTTTAGGCAGAAGGAGTAAAGAGTAAAGAGTTTTCTAGCATAGAGGTTTTTAATAGAAAATTCGTTCTAATTAATACTTTATAGAGGTCATTTTTTGATTTTCAGTAGCTTTCAAAAACGTAATGTAAAACTAATAAATGTAAGGGAAATAACACGAAAAGTTGTTATAAACTAGTCAATAATAATAAAATAGTCATAGTTATCTATTCTATAGTATATATGTGATATATTGATGATACTTAATATTTATAATTACCTACTAAAAATGAACGAAAATGATTATAAATTGAATTTGACCATTTGCCAATTTTGAATTTAAATTGCCAGAAATCTGAAATTTACTGTAGTACTATTGACTATGCATACAGGTATTGATATCGTAAAAATTAAAATGTAATAGGTACTCAGTCTTGTAATGAATACTTTTATTTTGTATTCGGATAACGTATTCGACTAAAAGGATGAAAAGTATTCAGAATACATATTTGAATGATTTTCCGGATTGGTAATTAATGTTTGATGGTTTAATATTTTACTATATATATATATATGTATGTATGTATGTATGTATGTATGTATGTTCAGAGTTAAAGTGGGGGTGACGCAGCAGGACTCAATCCCCTTACTTCGGCCGGTGGTTAAAAAACGTCCCCCTTTAACAATTTCTCGGTAAGGTAGTGTATAGACGCCGTGCAGCAACCCGAACGCAGCGCGCCCTGTTGGTTAAGGATTAAAGTAACTACAGGATAAAAATATTCAATGATATTATGTTCAAGAACTGACACCTACTTGATATAATATAATAATAAAATAATATTCTGTTATAATATTACATTATTATAATTTATTGGTATTCTGAAAAGTAACTTTTATTGTTTTACAATGGCTGCGAATAAAAATGCTCACCAAATTTGTTGTGTAGTCAATTGTAAAAATACGTATGGAAACAGCCTTAATACTAAATTTTACAACTTTCCAAATAGATCGTACCAAAAAGATCTGAAGTTTCAATGGATAAAGGCTGTAAATCGACTCGAGTAAGTACATTAAATTTTTAAATAATGATATGCCAATAGTATTATAATATGAATGTACGTATATAGTAAATCCATAATGTATTATATACCTAATAATAATAGGTAGTATACAATAATGATAATAATAATGCGTTCATTTATTTAGTGAAAATGGAAAATTGTGGCAGCCTAATCCTCGCAGTGTAATATGTAGCCAACATTTCATTGGAAATAATCGTTCAAATGATCCAAAAAGCCCTGCATACATACCTTCATTATTCCCTAAAGTGTACAAGAAAATAATAACAGATACTAATCAAGCAGATGAAAGATACAAACGGACACTGAACAGAGAATTGAAAACTTCATCTAAACCAGGAGAGATAGAAACTGAAACGGAATATGGTTTTTTGGTAGAAAATGAATGTGTTTTAAAGACAGCTACTGTTAGTACTCAAGTAGGTTTTGATAATTGTGGTGATAAAAACTTTTTGAGAAATTACCAATGATATTTTATTAACACATGTATACAGTGGTTATCACGTTGACATAGAGTAATCTATGTTATGGGTTTATTCCGTGTCAACTCAACACATTTTTGTTCTAATTCAAACCT